>CP139502.1:350203882-350230520 GCA_021014915.2 Artemisia tridentata subsp. tridentata | reverse complement strand
TCGTCATACCATGTGATGAACTCAAATAAGTACATTTTATTACTATCATTTATCCTATTAATTTGACTTGTTTTTACTATATTATGTATGAGGATTGATACTTAATCGTTTACTTTTGTAATTCTCAGGTAAAAACAAGCATTTGGTGAAACTTGGCGATTTTGGACTAATAATGGAGCAAAACGTGCATAAAGTGAAGAGTCTACTGAAATGAAGAAGATCAAGACTAATCTGCTCCAGATGCGCCGCATCTCACTATCAACATGCGCCGCATCTCTATCAAGATGTCACCAGATACGATCCAAGATACAAGAAGACATGCGCCGCATCTAATCAAGAGTTACGCCGCATCTTCTGGCGGTGTACGAATATTCCTGAATATTATAATCTTGGACCCCACGCGAAGTTAAGTACATGCGCCGCATCTACTTAGTAGATGCGCCGCATCTTTCCTCAGACACAAACTATAAATACCCCGTAGACCAGACGCATTAAAGAGATTCGGAAGTTCGAAAACCTAAAGACCGAACAGAAGAGAAGGACGAATTCAGTCAAGAGGCAGCACAAGACACACCCAAATCGAAGATACAAGAGCTGTAAGAAGGTGCTGCATGTATTTAATTCATTAAGTAGTTTTGTTTTATTGTTTTAGCAAACTTTAATTCATCAGGATTGGTGGCTTGTGTAATGTGACAACGGAAAGATTGCACTCCCTTTAATACTTGCTTTCCCATCAATTAAAGTTTATATGTTGATGTCTTTGGTTACTACTTATTAGTGCATTGACCACCTCTGTGTTTATTAGTGGCTTGCGGGCACCCGACTGCGGGACAAGGTGTGGCTCCCACGGTTGTTTCTAAATTGATCACTTAGGAATAACTTTTAGACATAAGTCGTCATTAAGGGTTTACTCGCCGATAAGAATAGGACCAACGAGAAAGGGTTAATTACATACACTTCATATAAAGCTATCAATAAAACAAGTGACAATCTACTTAATCATAAGGACAGCCCTCTTATTGTCTCAAGTGTCTATCTGTGTACGTGTGTGCTACTTGCTGATTCGTGCCTATTTGTTTATTTTATTATTTAATTGCAAACAAAACTGTGCCAGTCTCTCAGGCTGAAACCCCCTTGCGTTAGGATATTAAAATACTGATTAGAATAACGAGATAATACGTTCCACTCTTAGTGATCGACACTCTACTTACCATTATCTTCATACTGACCGGGTACACTGCTCGTTAAGTGTGTGTGTTATTGATAAGTCGGCTAAATATAAATTTAAAACTTGAGTAGGCATTAAAACTGCTAAACCGCAACGACACATCACGCGCATCAAGTTTTTGGCGCCGTTGCCGGGGAGTGAATTGTTATTTTCTGTTAATTTGATTAGTATTTTAATTAGGTTTTTCTTTTTATTAGATTAAATTGCATCATTGTACTATTTTGCATATTTGTTGTATTGTGTGTTATTTGTTTGCTTTTGTTTTTATTTTTGTGTGTTTTATTTTTGTTTCGTGTGTTTAATTTTTATTTTTATTTTTCGTATTTTTCTGTTCTGCTATCGTTGTTCTGTGCTAAATCAAACGATACGGCGCATCTGATCTCTCAGATACGGCGTATTGCGTTTAATTTTTATATACAACGCGTTTAATTAATTCGATACGACGCATCTTTTCCCCAAGATACGGCGTATCTGTTTTTAACAAGAAAATTTTTCTAAGCGATAAAGTAATACGACGCATCTGCTTTTGTAGATACGGCGTATCTGTTTTGATAAAATTTTTTTTTTTTTCTAAACGTTAACGCCATACGACGCATCTGCTTTCGCAGATACGGCGTATCTATTATTTTAATTAAAAACAGTTTGCGAATTATTAAACAAATACGGCGTATCGATTTCCGTCGATACGGCGCATCTTACTGAATCAAAAATCTTTTATTTTTAAACGTAACGAAAATACGGCGCATTAACTTTTGTTAATACGACGAATATAATTTGATAAATATAGTTGATTTTTGATATTTACTTTGATCGGTCCGCTACTCTCGTGTGCAAGTTGTTTATTTTCAGGATAAATGATGACTCAAGCATCACCAAGAAGGATTACATTCTGAACCAAACCAAGAGACGCTAGCTGAAGTGACCGAACATAAGACGGGAAGAGTGGAGAAAACTCAGTACTGGTAACATTGAACTTCTTTAATTCTTGAAATAGAATCCCAGGTAAACTCTACGATAATTCAACTGCCCAAAGGAAAGTTCTCTACACTATGATCTCAGTTTTATTATCCTTATTATACGTCTGATTCAATTCGTAATCTTAATTTTGTATGCTCAAAAACGATATTTGTTCCTAACCTCGGAATAAATCCTTATCCACTAAACAATAAGATTACGATTATTAATGAAACGTTTATGCCTATTACTCTTATTTTGAATTCATCTATATGGTGTGCCGTTTTTACCCAAATTTGATGTATAAGGAACTGTGTTGCGGAGGCCAAGGTACGTTCTTTATTTAAATTTCGTTAACTAACATAGAGATACGGCGGATCTTAATATCCAAAGCGCCGTATCCCTGACCAACAAGGACTTATTGACTAGTCAACGGAATTAAATAGATACGGCGCATCCCAATTTTCTAATACGGCGCATCGTGTCGCCCTATAAATACGACGGGAATACGCCGCATAAATACACACAGTTAAGAACACGCACTAAAATTATACTCAAAATCCGATCATCTTTCTTCAATCCGCCTTTAATCCGAGCATTAAAACGTTCTCCTTATCACAAATACTAAGATGGAGTTACCTGAGCCTGCACGTAGACACCCGTGGCTTCGTTTTGAAACGATGGGACTAGCACAGGGTGTTGTTGATGATTATATGACTAAGCTCAGAAAGTTTTATCAGAGGAAAGTATTCAGTGTTCCGGTTTTGAATTTTGATAGCATCAACAATATTGACGAGGGTAACGCTGCTGAAAGGTTGAGAACTAGGTTGGAAATGATATACAAAGATGGGGAGGGGCAGATTTTGTTCAGGTCCTACGCCTGGGAAAGGTTGTTCAGGATAGAGGAACCGTTAATTAAGGTTTTGATGTTGGAGTTTTTCTGCACTTTACACTATAGGGAGACTGATCTCGGTCTCGACACGTTTGACACTCTAGTATTCAGATTGGGTGGTTTTGAGAGAAGGATGTCTATGGGACAGTTTATACTTGCTCTTGGGTTGCATACTACAGCAGAGATGGCATCTCCTGGTTTTACTGATTATTGGGCTAACAGCTTAAGAGTTGTTTCAGATCGTGGGGAGTTGGGAGATTACTGGGTTGAGATTTCATCTGGAGGTGATTCTACCTCCACCACTCCCTCGTACACACTGATTAGAGAGCCGATGAGGAGGCTTTGTCATCGCCTGATTGCCCTGACTATTGCCGGAAGGGGACAATCCCCTGAGAAGGTAACTACTTTGGATCTTTTTCTCTTGCGGAGCATGGACGGGGGGGCTGTGGTGAACATCCCTCACTTCTTAGCACATTATTTACACCGAGTTGCTCCAGGGAGAGATGGTAGGAGCCAGATGACTGGGGGCCATTTTGTCTCTCGTCTTGCTAGGCATTTTGGGATATTAGGTGATGAGATTCCCGGTGATCTTCCAGTTGATGTTGCTAGATTGCCTAGTATGGATGCGGATTATCTTGCGACTAGGCTTGGGATGTGTGAAGAGATGATTGATGGGTACTTCTGGGCACCACTTGGACCACCTAGGCCTGCTGAGCCAGAGCAGGGGGATGCTCAGGCAGCCCCGGCTGCTGCTCCTGCTCAGGAGGAGGTACATGCACCAGCACCAGCTCCCCGCAATATTGGACAGAGAGTCGAGAGAGTGGAGCTGGAGGTTAGGTCATTGAGGGAGGCTCTGGAGGCGCAGGGAATTGAGCTCGCTGGAATGAGGAGAGATACGAGTTGGCTGGTCGACGGTGTCAGTAGGTTGATGGCTCTTAATGGGGTCAGCCACAACCTCCCAGACGGTGCTTATGTGAGAGGGATTATCAGATACGAGCGCAGGGTCCGCCCCAGGACAGACGGAGCTAGCACTTCAGGGGCCCAATCAGATGACGTGACTCCTGACCAGCCCATGGATTGACTACTCTTTGCATTTTCATTATGGACACGTTTTCCCGTACATTACTTATATTAATTTTGGATTGTACTGACAACTATTCTCATGTTTATATTTAATGTTTCAGTTATGTTTCTTGTTATATCTGACGAAGACTGGCATTAAGTTCAGCACGAGAGTACGAGAGAACATTAGAGATTAAACCGTGGAACGTGCCATTTTACAACAGACTGTTAACAGTCTGTTTGGTAATTACATGCGCCGCATCTGGTAAACAGATGCGACGCATCCTATCCTTTATTTCATTTTATTTTAACTATTTATCAGTTTATTTTAATGCGGCGCATCCCTGGTTAAGGATGCGGCGCATCTTTATTCTGATCCGTATTAATTCCAGGCTCGATACGGCGCATCTTCTTCAATAAGATACGGCGCATCGACTGACCTGATGATTTTCAGTTTTAATTTTTAAGTTTTATTTTTCCTAACTACTAATGTGTTATGCAAGTTGAACATTTCTTATCTTAGGTGTGTTTTAAAGTGTTGGTGGTATTATAGTTTCCTGAATTTTCTGTGGATACATCAAGTATGAAGCTTTAACGTTCTAATCCACAAGAAAGATGATTTTTGCTCTTACACTAATGGAGGATCATACCGAGCAAATCTCAGGGGAGTTTTTTCTGTTCTAATTCTTTTTTTTTTCCAGTTTTTAACCTTTTATACAAACAACGAGGACGTTGTTTAACTTAAGTGGGGGGATAGGAGAATTAGAACACTTAACACTTACTTGTCCTAAACTTTTTCAAAAATTATGCTTAAAATGTGCTTAATATATCAAACTTAAAATTTTTTTTAGCATGTTTTTGTTTAAGATCTAAGTTACATAACTGCACACATGACGTTATTTTCAAAAATTGTGATTTTTCCAAAATTCACAAATCTATGAGTGTGCCGGTGACTTGTAAACTTTAGAACTTGGCTTGTATACTATTCGAGACCACCATAATGAGTATTATTTATTTAATTGGAATGACTTGTCTAACTTGGTAAAATTCTAGGATTACACCCAAATAGCCTTTATATGTTATGTGTTATTGACTAACTACACTGGTTAGTTAACCCCCGTATAAACCCTTTTGTTACTCTCATTTTTAGAGTAAGATACCCCTAGAAAAACACTCAGAGCCATTCCTTTCGTTTCTTACACCTATGTTTAAAATGTTTCGTTACACCTTAAACCTTAGCCTACCCTGTAGATTAGAATCCGTGGTTGGTTAATTGCTATAGGCAGAGTGTGTTTCCTTACATTACCTGTGTTCGCGTGCGTAATTCATTATCTATGGTTAGGTCGGGAAATTGCACAATGCAATTGGAGTGAAAGTAAATATTGTATATTTTAGAGTTTATTTTTCGTGTGTTTACTACTTTCACTATTACCATTATTTCTGAAGTTATGAAAAGTATGAAAAAAATTATCCGGAAAGAAAGTTGTAGTGATGTGGTGAAATTTTACACATCTAAGTTTATGTTTCAACCTTTAAAAAAAAAAAAAAAAAAAAAAAAAAAAAAAAAAAAAAAATTAGAAAAAATGAGAAAAGAAAAAGAAAGAAAAAAAAGTTGGAAGTCTGTTTTAACCAACGATGTAAAGTTATGTAAGTGGTTCATATGGCCACTATTTGTTATATTATATCTATGGATTGAATGGGAATTGGCAGTTATGGGAATGCCAATTAAGGATTATTCTTTGATTAAGATTTTGTTGAGTATAATTCGTGTCTACCTAAAGCGTGTGTTTCAAGTGTCAAAGCGTGAGTTATTCAATGATATGAGTCTTATTCATGGGATGGTTGGGATAGTGATTAACCACACTTAGGATTTTAATTTATTTGTTTTGTTTATTTTTATTTTTTACACCAATTTATATCCCAAATGTTATCCATACCCTGTATTGTTCTTTATCCAACCAAACCTTTGATTTATTGAGATTAGGGATTTGAGCAATCTTAAGTATCGTAGTCGTGGATTCGGCTATGTATTTATGATTTTGTCGCCCTTTTTGATATATTATTATTGGTGAAGTTTGGACCTATCTTTAGCCTATTCGAGTTAAGGATTTGAGCAATTGCAAGTATCGTGTTCGTGGATTCGATCATGTATTTGTGATTTTGTCGCCTTTTCTGGAATTTGAGATCGATAGTGAAATAAGAATAATTAACCCTTAAGCCTAAAAACCCTTTTTACCGCTTTAGACTTGTTATTCCTTAGCTTTAGTGGTGGAGATGTGTATACTTGCCAAGCTTATGATAGAATATTCGTCGCGACTGGACAGTTAAACGATTAGATTTGCTTTTATCGACTTATTTTATTTTACTTCTAATTCGTTAAGTGTTTAGTTGTGTGATTACGAAATAAACGAATACATGCTTAAACATAAAAATAAATCCTAACATCTTTTAGGATACATTTTCATGAGATTTAATCTAAGGTTTACTTGGGGACAAGTAAAGTTCAAGTGGGGGGATATTTGATGAACTCAAATAAGTACATTTTATTACTATCATTTATCCTATTAATTTGACTTGTTTTACTATATTATGTATGAGGATTGATACTTAATCGTTTACTTTTGTAATTCTCAGGTAAAAACAAGCATTTGGTGAAACTTGGCGATTTTGGACTAATAATGGAGCAAAACGTGCATAAAGTGAAGAGTCTACTGAAATGAAGAAGATCAAGACTAATCTGCTCCAGATGCGCCGCATCTCACTATCAACATGCGCCACATCTCTATCAAGATGTCACCAGATACGATCCAAGATACAAGAAGACATGCGCCGCATCTAATCAAGAGTTACGCCGCATCTTCTGGCGGTGTACGAATATTCCTGAATATTATAATCTTGGACCCCACGCGAAGTTAAGTACATGCGCCGCATCTACTTAGTAGATGCGCCGCATCTTTCCTCAGACACAAACTATAAATACCCCGTAGACCAGACGCATTAAAGAGATTCGGAAGTTCGAAAACCTAAAGACCGAACAGAAGAGAAGGACGAATTCAGTCAAGAGGCAGCACAAGACACACCCAAATCGAAGATACAAGAGCTGTAAGAAGGTGCTGCATGTATTTAATTCATTAAGTAGTTTTGTTTTATTGTTTTAGCAAACTTTAATTCATCAGGATTGTGGCTTGTGTAATGTGACAACGGAAAGATTGCACTCCCTTTAATACTTGCTTTCCCATCAATTAAAGTTTATATGTTGATGTCTTTGGTTACTACTTATTAGTGCATTGACCACCTCTGTGTTTATTAGTGGCTTGCGGGCACCCGACTGCGGGACAAGGTGTGGCTCCCACGGTTGTTTCTAAATTGATCACTTAGGAATAACTTTTAGACATAAGTCGTCATTAAGGGTTTACTCGCCGATAAGAATAGGACCAACGAGAAAGGGTTAATTACATACACTTCATATAAAGCTATCAATAAAACAAGTGACAATCTACTTAATCATAAGGACAGCCCTCTTATTGTCTCAAGTGTCTATCTGTGTACGTGTGTGCTACTTGCTGATTCGTGCCTATTTGTTTATTTTATTATTTAATTGCAAACAAAACTGTGCCAGTCTCTCAGGCTGAAACCCCCTTGCGTTAGGATATTAAAATACTGATTAGAATAACGAGATAATACGTTCCACTCTTAGTGATCGACACTCTACTTACCATTATCTTCATACTGACCGGGTACACTGCTCGTTAAGTGTGTGTGTTATTGATAAGTCGGCTAAATATAAATTTAAAACTTGAGTAGGCATTAAAACTGCTAAACCGCAACGACACATCACGCGCATCACCATGCCCGTGGGTCTTGTTTCAAATCATAGAAAGCTTTCTTTAGCTTGTAGATGTAGTCTGGATGATCTTTGTCGACGAATCCGTCTGGATGACTCTCGTACACCTCTTCTTTCAGAGTTCCATTCAAGAAATCTGTCTTGATATCCATCTGATAGACCGTGATGTTTTTGTGAGCTGCATATGCTAAGAAAATCCTAACAGCCTCAAGCCTTGCTACTGGCGTGAATGACTCTTCAAAATCTATCCCCTCTTCCTGTCTGAATCTCTTGGCCACGAGACGAGCTTTGTTGCGAATTACAGTCATCTCTTCATCCTTTTTGTTTTTCCATAACCATTTAAGATCAATGACGAGTTTGTCTAATGGTCTCGACACTAAATCCCAAGTGTCATGCAATTGGTATTGGAGAAGGTCTTCCTGCATCGCTTCAATCCTAGCATAATCTGCCATTGCTTCCTGAATGTTCTTTGGCTCTATTAGACTGACTGAGTAGACATAGATGCACATGTCGCAATCAGTGTTTAGTTGTTTTCTCGTCTGAATTGGCCTTGAAGGTTCACCAATAACTTGTTCTATTGGATGGTCTTTTGTCCACTGTAACGTAGAAGGGTACCTTGGAGTTGACGAATGCGTGTTAGATGGTTCATGTAACCTAGAAAATGATTCAGCCGAATTTGTTGCAAATGGGTTTTCGAATACTTCTTCTAACACAGCATCGTTTTGTTATTGCTCATCAACTCTTGGTATGACAATCTCAATTACTAGAGTTGGTGGAGTAGATGTTGATGACGTGGATGGAGTTGGTGCGTCAGCTTTGAATGTTGTTGACGCATCTTGATTTGGTGGTGGTGGTGGTTGTTGAGGTTGAGCGGGTGCATCGGAACGTTGTTGAGATGCATTTATCGAAGCGCCACCATAGTACTCATCATACATAAACTCGAAAAAGTTTTCCAGTTCTTGATTTGTTGGTTTTTTGGTGTGATTTGATTGAGCTCCTTGGGGTACGAGTCCTGAACTGATATGTCCAGAAGTCTGACTGTTTGGTGCGGGTCCTAATCCGGTATTATTAGAAGCCATTGGGTTAAGCGCGGGTTCTAGAGCGAGTCTCTCAGAAGCCATTTGTGAAATTTCATCAAACTTCACATTCATCGTCTCCATAATCCTTTTCGTTCTCCTGTTATACACCCTGAATGCCTTCAAGTTTTCTGAATAACCAATGAAGATTCCAATATCACCCTTAGCTTTCAACTTCCCCAGATCTTCTCTGTCGTTCGTTGGGTAGCACAAAGCACCAAATACATGAAGGTAAGAGGTATCGGGTTTTCTGTTGTTCACTAGTTCATATGGGGTTTTATTAAATCTTTGATGGACTAGGGATCGGTTCTGAGTGAAACAAGCAGTGGCAACAACATCAGCCCATAGGAATAACGATCCAAACCCGATTTTACATACAATGAAGAAAATGCCTATCGGTTGTGAAAACCCTTATCATCTCAAGAAAGCTCAGAAAGAACAGAATGTGTTATATAATGGTACTGTGCTAAATGATAAACATGATCCTCCCGAAGTTCGGGATTCTTACGAAACAATTGAGCTTGCCGAAGAGAGTCAAAACAAAATGAGGCAAATGAACCTAGAAATCAGAACAATTGATTATAATAAGCTTAATGTAATTTCTGGCATTCATTGGGTTCAAAAAGAGTCACCAATGTTTTTCAAAAAACCAGTTGTGATCTCAAAACGAAAAGTAGTTTCCAAACATCTCTCTAACATCGAACAAATGTCCTCTAGCAACCCTTTTAACACAAGTGAAGCTAGAAGATACTTGGACGATCTTAAAAAGAAAATGGACATCTTTCAACGTCTTCTTAAAACAAAAATAGAAATCGGTATAAACAACTGGCATTCAAGTTTTCATAAAGAACAACAAAAGATGTTTGAAAAAGACATTTTTCCTCCACTAAATGCAATGAGTATCAGAATTCTTAATGTATAAAATGCTCTTATAAAAGAAATAGCTGAATTTGCCAAGGACCACACATCTCTGGTAAAGGAAGCTAATGAAAACATTGAACACATCAAAGTTTTGGAAAGACACAATGACATTCTCTTCGAAGTAGCTCTGTCGACTGATATTATGTCCATTATTTATCAAACATATTATGTAGAGGATGATGAGAGACTAAGAGCTGAGACTTCTCAAATTGTTTCAAAATATGAAAATGCGCTGGCTAAGCTTGAAAAGGAAAATATAACATATTTTAAACAACTTGATCGGAAAAAGGAAGAATGCAAGTATGACAAATTGTCGTATGAGCGTTCTTACAAAAACATGCAAGAACAAATTGATCTTTTGAAGTCTCAGCTTGAGTGTCAAAAAGGGAAGGGTGAGGAAATTAAAGCAAAACCAAAAATGTCAATTTCCCAATGTGCTCCATCACCCTTGCCCAAAGAAAAAGAAAAAGGAAAAGAGAAAGCTGTTGTCGAAAAACCAAATGTGATAGCACCTGGACTTTATAGGATTAGTACCACTACTGCGTCTACCTCTACATCGAAAACATATAGGGCGATAGACAAAAGTGTGAAAAATAATCCAAAAGAGACTAGGAATGCTAAAACTGATTCAAAGGACAACAAGATAAATCCTAATGCGTGTGCCTTACCTTCTACAGGAATCGAAAGCACTTCTAAGAGCAGCAGACCAAAGCCTAGGAGTAATACAAGGAATAGAGTCTCGCATGTCTCTAAGAGTGAAAGTAAGAATAAAACGGAAGAAATAGAAGAACACCCTAGGACTTTATCGCTTTCAAATAAGAAACATATGTCATCAGGATGTAATGTTAAAGACAATATTTCAAGTGCATGTAATGAATCAGTTTGTTTAATGAACAAGAAATCTTTTTCTAAAAATGTATGTGATGATATTGTTTCTAATGCTATGAATGTGAATGATAAGCCTGCTAAGAAAGATGGTCCTCCAGGAACTAGTGCTAGGTCTAGATATGTTAAAAGTCTCATTAAAGCAGCTAGGTCAACCACTAGTAACATATTGCCTAGGAACTATCTTAAGATGTGCGTTTGGAAACCAATGGGTAGAAAGTTTACAATAGTGAATGGTAAATTGCAAATGGCTCCAATAGAGCAAGTAGAAACCTTCTCTAAGTGTGAATCATCTGTTACCTCTAACCCCCTGGAACCAAATGTTAAACGGTTTCCATATACAAAACCATCTGTTCTTCGCAGGTCATTGAAATTTGTCTTTGGATCATCGATTTGGGTTGCTCCAAGCACATGACCGGGAATCTAAAGCTGCTGATCAACTTTTTATAGAAGTTCATGGGAACTATTCGGTTTGGCAATGATCATGTAGTAGCTATTCTGGGTTATGGAGATCTTCAGTTTGGGAATTTCTTAATCACTCGGGTTTACTATGTCGAAGGGTTGGGACACAATCTGTTCTCAGTAGGGCAGTTTTGTGACGCAGATTTAGAGGTTGCATTTAGGAAAAACACTTGCTTCGTTAAGAACTTGATTGGAGATGATCTCTTAACCGAAAATCATAGCACAATCTCTATGCTATCGACGTTAACCAAATTGCTTCTTCATCACTGGTTTGTCTCATGACAAGACCTGACGAAACTAAGTCCTGGTTATGGCATAGACGTTTATCCCATCTCAACTTCGACACCTTAACAAAGCTTGCCAAAGACGACACTGTCACCGGTCTCCCAAAGTTCAAATACACCAAAGAACACTTATGTCCATCCTGTGAGCAAGGCAAAAGCAAAAGGGCAACTTATAAACCTAAAACCGTACCCAGTTCGGTCAATAAGTTACATTTGTTGCATATGGACTTATGTGGCCCAATGAAAGTTGAAAGTATCAATGGGAAGAAGTATATTCTTGTGATTGCCGATGATTATTCAAGATATACATGGGTAAGGTTTTTGAGATCAAAAGACGAAGCACCAGGCATCATCATCACCTTTCTGAAGCGCATACAAGTCTTACTTCAAGCTCCAGTAAGGATTGTAAGAACCGAAAATGGCACAGAATTCACTAATCAGGAGTTAAGAACATATTTTGAAGAGACTGGAATCACTCACCTGACATCAGCTGTTAGAACTCCACAGCAGAATGGGGTAGTTGAAAGAAGAAATAGAACTCTTGTGGAAGCTGCTCGTACGATGCTGATTTATTCTAGTGCACCGTTATTCTTATGGGCTGATGCTGATTCCACTACTTGTTTCACTCTGAACCGATCCCTAATCCATCCAAGATTCAATAAAACCCCATATGAATTAGTTAACAACAGAAACCCCGATCCCTGATTCCACTACTTGTTTCACCGTTATTCATGTATTTGCACTTTGTGCTATCCTACGGCGAATGTAATGGATTTTCATCATATCCATGATTTTGGAATTTTCATTCGTTCCTTCGGCGAATGCAACGGATTTTCGTTGAGGTTTGATTTTGCATCCTTAGACCAATCGAGCTTATGAAGTACACGGTCTTCTAGTAAATTGTAAGTTTCGTTAGGGGTCTTATAAAGGAAAATTCCTCCGGCATCAAGTATGCCTTGAGTTGTGTCATCAAGACCATGGTAAAAGATTTGAATGATATTACCCCGAGACAGTCCATGCTCATGACAACTTCAGAGCATGTTTTTCATTCGAAGCCAAGCTTCGACAAGATTTTCTCCTGCCTTTTGAGCAAAACTACGAATTTCACCTAAGAGACGATCAAACATGGCCGGTGGAAAGAAACGTCCAACCAAAGCTTCCCTCATTTGGTCCCAAGTTGTGATTACTCCGGGGCTTAATTCGTTATACCAAATTTTTCGTTCTCTTGTGAGAGACGATGGAAAAAGTTTAAGGCAGATTGCACTTGCATCGGTAGTTCCATAACGAAACATGTCACAAATTTTAAGAAAATCGACGATATGTTTATGTGGATCGGATTTAACTCGACCATCAAATTGGTTGTCTTTAATCATCGAGAGATGATGACCTTTGATAGTAAAGTTTTCTCCAAGATTAACGGGAACAATTGCTGCTGCGGGTGTAGGAGCTACAACCCTGTTGGTATCCCACATAGGTAGATCGTCGGCCATTGGAAATGGTAATTCAAGAAAAAGATTAACAAGTGGATGAACTTCGGAAAGGTTTTCAAATGGTGGATTAACGGTTTTTGGAATTCTTTGATCGGGAGGAATAAATGGGTTTCTCTTTTTGCGAAATAAACTTTCAGGGTTAGACAATGGAGTACTCAACTCGTCGCTTGAAGAGCGAGTGGTCATACACGAGAAAAACGAGCCTAATTGACAAGGGTTAAAAACTAAAAATTAAAAATAATTTTTTTTAACAGTGGGAAATGAACCAGTCCGGTTGGAGTTTGAACTGGACGGCTTGAAGTTTGGTCTGGTCACAGGAATGGAAGAACCGGGCCTGCTAAAAAGTGAACCGGTCGGCTGAGAATTTTTTAATTTTACCTAGAATTGGACCGGGCCGGTTCAAGTTTGAACCGGTCGATTTAGATTTTAAGGGGTCACAGAAACTTTGAACCGGGGCGGTTCGGTTTTGAACTGGCGGTTTGGATTTTTTTTTAAATTTACCGAGAGTTAGAACCAACTCGGTCGAGACTCGGACCGGGTGGTTCGGAATTTTTTTAATTTTACTGAGAGGTTGAGCCGCGCGGTTCAGGATTGAACCGGCAAAAACTAAGCAAAATTTTAAGAAAAAGAACTTTTTTTTTTTAAAGATTAAAGAATACAAAATAAACAAGAAAATTATAAACAAAAACTTCACAAAAAACGTGATCAAATCCCCGGCAGCGGCGCCAAAAACTTGATGTGCCCGTTTCGAGTGCAAGTTTTAAATTTATAACACGATCTACCAATGATTCAAACGAAACAAATGCAAGCAAGTATACTCGTCCGTGTGTAGTAAGAGATGATATGGTAAGCCGAGGTCGTTCACAAGGATTTGTTTCGTTTTTGGTGTTGTGAGTTTTTGAATATAAAAGCATGCTAAATCAATGATTCTAATAGCAAGAAAATAATGATGATGTAAATTCAATATATAAAGACTACACTTGCCTAGACTAGTTTTGCACAATTCCCTTGATTATGATTATGACAATGGTTTCGTTTGATTATGATCAATAAATTAGATGGTGTTCTAATTTGATTAGTTGGTTTAGTAATCCTATTGTTTTCCCTGCTTTCAATCCTCGTCAAGATTTTAAGTTAACAAAAACAATACCAAGGTTTGATCAACTAAGACTAACACAATTCAATCACTTGATTTGCTATCGTTTCACAAGCAATTGACAACCTCACTTATTAGTTTTCCAAGTTTAACCAAGTTACTTATGAAATGGTCAATACATAAGGTAACACCCTCATAGACAAAGGTTTACAACTAATTGACTAACAATGTCTCTTTCAACCCATTACACTATTAGCAATTAACCAAACTTGACAACTCTTTTGTTGAAGAAAACTTTTACAAGTACGATTCGATCTTAGTATTAGTTTTTCATTTAACTAGAACCATAGAGTCATAATCAATCAAGATTCATGTAACAAACATCATCTAGGCAAGTGCACAAGGCACTTAGCCACTCATGGCAAACAAAGAAATAACCACAAGAAATTTATCACTTGAAAACATGATTAAGAAGTCTTTCAAAAGTTGTAATGATGATTACAAAAGTTAGGAATATTTATGAGATGATCAACAATGATTCCTTGAATGATTGAATTAATGAATGATGAATGTAAGCTTCTCCTTTTCCTGCGTTTTTCTTCCTTGTCACCCTCTTGAGAGAGTAATTTGATTATATGATTAATTGTAGTGTTAGTAGATTGGTAGTTGATTGTCCTCTTCTCTCTTGGCCAAGCATACATATTAATAGAATGGCTCCCCTTGATCACCAAGCAAATTACTTGAGCACAAAGTGTCATAAAAATTCTGGACTTGAAGTAATTGAATTGTAATGACAACCCATATGAAGAATTAGTTCATTAAAGATAGCCATTAAATGCGCCAGCAATTGCATCAACCCAAGGTTGAAGTCTCAACCTGAGGTTCAGATTCCAGCCCAAGGTTTGGAGTAAGCTTGGCATGGCATTATTGAACCTTGGGTTGAACTTAAGCCTTAGATGTATTTCTTGAACCATTGGTTGAAGAAGAAAACCATAATTCTTTACTTGTAACTTCTCATTTATTTCATCAACACTTGATCTTTTCTTGTGCTCGAAAATCTTTGTGAATTGATTCTTTAACTTTAACGATCTTTTCGAGGCCTTTTATTATGGGAAGAATATTTCGTTGTGCATAAGCTCTTGATTTAACAATTTTTCTTCATCTTTCTAGCTATCCACTTGAACTTGATTGTACCTGAAACTGAATACATCTTTTGTACCTTTTAAGCATAATATGTTCACAAATACAACCAAATACAATGCACAAACATAGAAATAACGCGACTAAAACATGTACAAAATGAGCGTTATTAGCAATTTTAAAAGAAACAGCCAACTATGTCAAGGACCACAAATCCCTCGTTAAGGAAGCTAATGAAAACATTGAATACATCAAAGTTTTGGAAAACCTTCATGATTCTCTCTTCGAAGCAGCTTTATCGACCGATATTATGTCCATCATTTTACAAACATATTCTGTTGAAGACGATGAAAGACTTCGAGCTGAGACTTCTGCAATTGTTTTAAAATATAATAATGCTCTTGTTAAACTTGAAAAAGAAAATGTATCATATTTTAAACAACTTGATCGAAAAACCGAGGAATGCAAGTATGACAAATTGTCGTATGAGCGTGCCTACAAGGATATGAAATAGCAAAATGATCTTTTGAAGTCTCAGCTTGAAAGTCTAAAAGGGAACGGTGAGGAAACTAAGTTTGCAAAACCATCGAATTCGGAAACCGATTGTTAAACCAAAAATGCCAATTTCTCAATCTGTTCCAAAAGTTGATGTGATAAATGATTTGACAAAACCAGTCACTCCAACACCCTTGCCCAAGCAAAATGAAAAAGAAAAAAGAAAAGCGGTTGTCGAAACATCAAATGTAATAGCACCTGGTCTTTATAGGATTAGTCCCACTATTGCGTCTGCCTCTACATCTCAAACATATAGGGCAATAGACAAGAGTGTAAAAGATAATCCAAAAGAGTCTAGGAATGCTAAAACAACTTCTAAGGACAACAATATAAATCCTAATGTGTGTGCCTTACCTTCTACAGGAATAGAAAGCACCTATAAGAGCATCAGACTACAGCCTAGGAGCAATACAAGAAACAATAGAGTCTCGCCTGTCTCTGAGAGTAGATGCCAGAATAAAATGAAGAAGTAGAAGAACACCCTAGGAATTTATCGCTTTCTAATAAGAAACATATGTCATCTGGATGTAATGTTAAAAGTACTGTTTCTAGTGCATGTAATGACTCTGTTTGTTTAATATGCAAGAAATCTTTATCCAATGATATGTGTGATGATAATGTTTCTAAGAATGTGAATGTGAATGCTACACTTGAACAGAAAGATGTTCCTCAAGGAACTAGTGCAAGATCTAGATATATAAAACGATTAATTGTAGGATGTAGGTCAACCACTAGTAGTCAATTTCCTAGGAACTATCTTAAGTTGTATGTTTGAAAACCAACGGGTAGAGAGTTCATACTTAAGAATGGCAAATTGAAAGCGATTCCAAAAGAACCAGTAGAAACCTTCTATTAGTATGATTTAGATGTTACCCCTAAACCCATGGAACCAAATGTTAAACGGTTTCAAAATGAAAAATCTTATGTTCTTCGCAGATTATCGAAATATGTCTTTGGATCGTCGAATCGGGTTGCTCCAAGCACATGACCGGGAATCTAAAGCTGCTAATCAATTTTGTATGGAAATTCATGGGAACTGTACGCTTTGGAAATGATCATTGTAACACCCTCAAAATCATAATATTCACGAAAGTATACACTTTGGGTGCTACTGGATCAATAATCACAACACAAGATATAGGGAACGGATTAAAAATCCATTTTGAAATACATTGCATTAATCAAGTCATGTTGCGTTACATAAAATCCATTTCAAATGAAAATGTAGCCCATTTAAACAAAAGGCCCAAATTCCAGAGTTAACGCATTATTAAAAACATTTCCATCATTTATTTCGACCATCCCCATGCTCTGCACTCGGCTAATGCACCTCAGTTTCCTGAGAAAACATGCTAAAATTCAGCTAATGCAGGTGAGTTCATAGGTTTAAAATAAATAGCACATATGGACCAATAGCAATATTATAAAAACAATTCAGCAGATACACACTACTCCTGCTATGCAACACTAAGCCTCATCTAACCGATCTATGACAACGCATCATGCCTAACTGGCATTAGCAAATAAATATGGGTGCCCGCGAGTGTCAATCCCCAGACACTCGGCCTATTATTCAATTGGTATACGTTCACCTTGACTATGCTGAGCCAACCGAACGGGGGAGTCATCCCCAATAGATATATTTATATCAACCGGCTTCCTAGAAAGGAATTAACGGTTGATGGTAGTGGGCACAAATGGGATTCAACAAACTTAGGTTTCTGCATACTAGTGTGTATAAAAACGAAATCCATTTTTGGTCCATGGAAACAGATTTGCATGTTTCTCACACCAAAGCTTGTAAAAACAAATCGTATAAAAATATGGGGCTATAAACTCACTTTTCAATAACAACAATCTGCTAATCAACAAAAATAGTGCAACCGCGCCGACACACAACCTAAATCAGTACGGTAAGTCTTAGCAAAAATATTTGTGTCTCGTGTGTTCTTATTTTATTTGAAAAGTTTACACTTTAAGAGTGCTCTTGTATTTCTTGCTTGCTGTGTGGTATAGTATATTTCAAAATGATTTATTGTTGAAACCTTTGGTGGTGGCTCATGGTGGAAGTGTACGGTGGGAATACGTAACGGAACATCCGTACTAGTATTCATCGCTTAAAATGCGCAAGTGTTGTATATATATATATATATATATATATATATATATATATATATATATATATATATATATATATATATATATATATATATATAGGGTAGGGATACAATGAGAAGGGGCTTAAAATGAGAAGGGTAGGAAGGATTGTGGGAGTGACATGTGTCATCCCCATGCCACATCATCATGCCGCATCACGGTTACTGCATCGTGATGCAGTAAAAATTTTGGCGGGAAAAAAAAAAATTTTCCAGCCAAAAAAAAAAAATTTTTTTTTGGGCAAAATTTTTTTTTTCCCGCCAAAATTTTTACTGCATCACGATGCAGTATAAATTTTTACTGCATTACGGTTACTGCATCACGATGCAGTATATTTTTTTACTTCATTACGGTTACTGCATCACGATGCAGTATAATTTTTTACTGCATCACGGTTACTGCATCACGATGCAGTAAAAATTTTGGCGGGAAAAAAAAAATTTTGCCAAAAAAAATTTTTTTTTTGGCTGGAAAAAAAATTTTTTCCCTCCAAAATTTTTACTGCATCACGATGCAGTAAAATTTTGGCGGAATGATGATGTGGCAAAGTGACACATGTCACTCCCACAATCCTTCCCACCCTTCTCATTTTAAGACCCCTTCTCATAATATCCCATCTCTATATATATATATATATATATATAAATACATACATATTAGATTAATTACTTAGGTATTTAATTAATTGTGATTAAAATTAATTAAATAGGCTTTTGAGAAATAAATAAAATAATATAGTTAGTGGAGGATTATTATATTACAAATATAATTTATTATTTATAATATAATTTTAATTATAAGAAATAAAAACATTATTAAGTAAATTTTATAAAGTTTACTTAAGTTAAGTATTTTCACGAAAATACTCTAAATGTTAGATTTTTAGAAAATTTGGGCATGACCCATTCGTTTATACAACGTTCTCATTTTCCTCAAATGTTGCATTTTTTCCCAAATAACTCAACTAGTTTAGTATATGTGCAAAAAGTGTTCATGATATATATTTTGGTTGTCGTGAATGTTTTTATCGTTATATTTTTCGTTATTGTTACGTTTAAGTATTAACAATAGATTTCGACACAAAGTCAATAATTAGTCAAAAAGTCAACAAAAGTCAATTTCAATATTAATTTGGTTAAAATGTCAATTTTTACCCTTTCGGAGACTAAGCGTCTCCAAATAAGTCCAAAAATAGTTTTCGTTATATTTATCGTTTCGTTAAGTATTAATAACCATGGCGAGTCGAAAAATATTCCAAAAATCATTTTCGTCATTTTAGTTGTTTATTGGGCCGAAAATCTTGAATTAAGCCCAATAATCATTTTTAGCCCAAAACACATTTTTTTAGTTAAATCGTATATATCGACGCGTTTTTAAAAATCATTTAACTCGCTCATTAGGTCCGTTTGGTCAAAAAGTCAAACTTACAAAATATCACATTGGGCTCGGCCCAACAGCCCCTTCGTGGGCTTTTAAGTCCAAAAATTTGTTTAGTCCATTACTTAGTAACTTGGTAATTATTAGTTACTTAATAAACTTTAGGCTTATCAAATAAGCTCTAATAAATAAGCTACTTAATCAAATATTCATATATGACCAAAATAAGGTCTATTCCACCCATATAAAATGTGTCAACTTATTTTTCCCATTTTTACTATTTATTTTCTATAACTTATGGCTTATTAATTAAGCTATTCCAAATAAGCACTTAATTATATTTTTCCACCATTTCACCATTTGAGCCAAAATTTTACGTTTTTCAAAACCCCAATAATCTCTTATTTTTCTTTTGTCCTATTAACATACATAGCCTCAAAAGTCATTATATTGCTTAATCTCACGTAATAATCGTAACTCATGTTTGTATCATCAAACTAACACTATATGTAACAAGATTTACCACACAAGCAAGAAATTTATAAACTAGTTCATATGTCACAAAAAAAGTCGAGCACTATATATAAGAACACAAGCCCTAGATTTTTCCATATTATCAAAACATATACATTTAACACCTTTAATCATCTTTAGACATCAAATGAACAAGAGATTAACAAGTTTAGAAAAACTTTATGAATTCTTACAAAGCTTTGAAGTTAACGTGGCTAGGAAGGACCAAGAACACCCAATGCTTCACCAAATTTACCCAAACCAAGTTCCAAATAACCTGAAAAGCTTGAATATAACCTCTAAATTGATTGAACATCAAACAAAAATTTTGGATTGTGTAGAATTGTTTGTGTCATGTGGTTTGAAGGAGAAAATGATCTAGGTAAGTATTTGATAGTGTAATGGATAAGAAGTATTGTTGTAGTAGTATTTTATGGTAAATATGTGTATTATATTTAAGTATAATATTAGTTAGTGAGATAATTTGGACACTAGTGGGGAAATACCCACCTTGGCCGGTTGTGGTATTATTAGGGGGAGGGTAAATTTATTTTTACTCCACGTTAGTGTATCATGTGTCGGTTTGAGCTTAAACGTTACCGTAAAGTCCCGTTTTGACGTTTTTGGACACGTATACGTAAAATAAAGTTTTTATCCACGTTTTTGTCAGAAATGTAATAAAATATTATCACTGACTCAAAAATTTATTTATTTGACTGTTACCATGTGTACTGTGTTGTCGGTACGCACGTGCGGTTGTTTTTCAGAAAAATGCGAGAAAGCTCTCAGTTAATTACGAGACTTGTCAGTAACTATCAGAAATATGAAAATTTAGGATTACTGACAAAAATACACTTTTTCTGCAGTGACTGTAAGCTACAGTATACGGGACAGCTCCCAAAAGTGCTCAAAATATGCAAACGCGCATAAAAATGCTCAGCTCAAAAATAATAAATACTCAGAAACATGCAGACGTGCATAGAAATGCTTAGCTTAAAAATAATAAATACTCATTTATTATTAATTAACAACGTGAAAATTACCATTTGTCACAATCATGTAGCAGCTATTCTGGGTTATGGAGATCTTCAGTTTGGGAATTACTTAATCACTCGAGTTTACTACGTCCAAGGGTTGGGACACAACTTGTTTTCAGTCGGACAGTTTTGTGACGTAGATTTAGAGGTTGCATTTAGGAGAAACACTTGCTTCGTTAGAAATTTGGTTGGCGATGATCTCTTAACTGGGAATTGTGGCACCAATCTATATGCTATCGATATCAACCAAATGGTCTCTTCATTACCAATTTGTCTTATGACAAGAGCATGCGAAACTAAGTCCTGGCTGTGGCACAGACGATTATCCCATCTCAACTTTGACACCATCAACAAGCTAGCAAAAGACAACATCGTCAACGGACTTCCTAAGTTCAAATACACCAAAGATTACCTATGTCCATCATGCAAACAAAGAAAAAGCAAAAGGGCAACATATAAACCTAAAACCGTGCCCAGTTCGGTAGATAAGTTACATATGATGTACATGGACTTATGTGGCCCAATGAGAGTTGAAAGCATAAATGGGAAGAAATACATCCTTGTTATCGTCGATGATTATTCAAGCTATACACAGGTAAAGTTTCTGAGGTCAAAAGACGAAGCTCCAGGCATCATCATCACCTTTCTAAAGCGAATTCAAGTCCACTTCAAGCTCAAGTAAGTCCTACTTCAAGTTGATGTGGTTAAAATTTGGTCTGATAACTTAAAAACATCGATAACTTCCTTTCGGAGAGGATTTGGACCTCGAAGGTTGGTTTTGACAGGTAGTACGTCAAAAACGGAGTTACGGTTCAAAAGTTATAGCTGTTTGAAATTTTGTCGTAAAAAATCAACTCTAAGACGCAATAATTCTTCCTAGTTCGAAACTTTTATGCTAGTTCAAAACTTTTAGGCTAGTTCGAAACTTGATATATGTGGGATGAACTTTAAGCCTCACCAGTCAATGACCATTAAATTTTAATCATCTCTTTTTTCATGTTTTCCCAGGTTTTAGGGTAAGCCTACTCTTCTAATGCCAACCCTGCTTATTGAAGATACCACTGAGCTAATTTTAAGGAACTTTATTGCCTACTAGCAATCGTTCCTTCACAATCATTATTGCTTTACATCATATGCAGTTGCCATGGATAAGCTTATTGATACTCAAGAGGATATTGCTAAACTCGTAGAATCAAAAGTCCTTGTCAACATGCTCAGCACAAACCAAGAGGCTGCAGATATGATCAACAAGGTACACAAAAACATTTCTATTCTAGATTTCTATTACTACACCCAAGAGTTCAAACAAAAGGATAAGTACTACATCGGTTTATGGGCCAAGCTGAGACGCGTATATTTCAATAATGATTTACAACTCATTATGTTTTATCTTACCGTGGTTCAGACCATTTATACCATCAGGGGC
This sequence comes from Artemisia tridentata subsp. tridentata, assembly GCA_021014915.2. Lineage (NCBI taxonomy): Eukaryota > Viridiplantae > Streptophyta > Magnoliopsida > Asterales > Asteraceae > Artemisia > Artemisia tridentata. Next base: position 350,208,121 of record CP139502.1, on the reverse strand, counting down.
GCATAATTGTATACTCGCTTTGAGCTGATGGAAGCATCCAATAAATTTGAATGTCTGCTATTCTTTATTCATTGTTCACAAAGTCACTTATTTTCCATGCTTATATTGACTTATTAGTATCAATAAAATGTTTACATGTTTTCAGATTTTATAATTATTAGGTTACTGAATATACTGTTACATGATGGTCTCCTCATATTTGGTTGAGATGCTGCTTCAAATTATAATACACTGCACTATCTCAGAAACTCATAGTAGACTTAAACCGAGTGGTGTTAAATCTATAATCTTATCTATCTACTACTTAGATTCTATGTGCATGCATTTCTTAAATTTAAAATAGTTAAAATTTGAGTAATGTTAGTGGATTATTATACCTTTCATTAAGAATGGTAACATCATCTACAAATATATTAATTTTTTAAATATTATTGTTTAATGCATAAATTTTTGTCATTTTTTGTTTCTAATCCATTAACTTTTTTCTCGCAATAACTACGAATTGAACCCGTATGTTTTATATCAAAGGTTAAACAAGAATCATGATTTCGCAAGTATAATTATTTGTCAATATACCCGTCTAGTAATCTATAATACATATAACCGGTGCATCATTTTTTTAAAAAGTTTCAAAATAAAAAAATAAGCTATACCTAAAATTTGAAATTTCTTTTACTTTCTCACATAAAAAATGTTTGACTTGTTTTTTTAATATGTTGTCTTACAACTATATATAATTAAAAAGTTTACCAATTATATTTAATACATAGTGTATATATATATATATATATATATATATATATATATATATAATATATATATATATATATATATATATATATATATATATATATATATATATATATTGTGTTATTCAGTTGTAAAAAAAGCTAATTTTATTGTTTAAATAAAATACAAATTTTAATTAGTTGTCATATGTCATTTCAGTTGGTAATGCTTCATTATATTTTTGCGCACTCGTATTTGTTGATTATGTCATGAATAACACTAAGCTCGATTTATAGGCTAAATATAACATGGGAGGTCCATTTGAGCTAAAAATGTATATGATTTTTTTCCTTAACAAAATTTCACCATTAAAAATCAACGTAAACAGATGAAAGAAACAACTGGTCCTGTTACACATCAATTATTTATGTCGGCATACATTACACTGAATGAGGTCCACGAGATTTTTTTGTTTTAGATAGGCCACATTTACTTCATTTTATTTATTAATTTTCATGCATTATTTCACTTCCCTTAGACCACCCATTAGGGCTGTAAATGAATTTGGCGAGCAAAGGGAGGCTATTATTCATGTTTGTTCGATTAATTTTAATCGGACAAATAAATGAACACAATCATTTAAACGAATAAATTTTCTTTTTCATGTTCGTTTATTAAAAAACTAAGATTTTTCATGTTCGTTCTGTAAGATATTAAACGAACATAAACGAATGAAGATACATGAACGTAGACTAATAAACATTAAATTTTTAAAAATATACATAATAATGTTTTTTATAAATGTTGTTTTGTTTAAGTAAACCAATTTTAAAGTGTATAAAAAAATATACTATATACGAATATAAACAAAGGTTAACGAATGCATAATCAGACACTCACGAACATTAATTAACGAGTAAGACTTTTGTTCATGCTCGTTCATTAAACGAAACAAACATAAATTAGTGTTCATGTTCGTTCATTTAATAAGTAAACGAACATAAACGGGCATTTTATCGAACAGTTCATGAAATGTTCACTAAATGTTTAGATCGCTTACAACCCTACCACTCATAATAGAAAGTGTTAGGAATTAAGCTTTGACAGTTCATACGATTGAATGAAGCAGTTAGTACGGTCAAAGAGTTTTTGAAGATAAAGAGCAATTCGTACGGTTGAATAGATAAATTAGTACTGCTTATTATTATTATTTTGTAAACGTGTAAGTAGATAATTATGGAAAAGATATTGTGTATATCTTATTTGTTTAAGTTGATAGTTATCTTGTGAAGGAATCCTTAGTCTATAAAAGGATTGCCTTAGGTTAAAGTTTAGATATAGAAGTTAAGAACGAATTACTAGAGAGTTAAGATTCAAGGTTGTAAACCCTAGTACTATCGTAGAGTACTCGTATTATTATTCTAATAATATTGAATCGTTGTTGAAGTTAGTAAAACATTTTGTGTTCATTCGTTGTTACTTACAAACCAAACAAAACACAAACACATAAGTCTTCTGAGTGCTAGCTAGTAAATTCCGCTTGCTAGACTATGCATAATCCAAAGCATCACATCTAACACAAGGCGTGTGTGTAGATCCGGTCAAGTGGTATCAGAGCCAGGTTGCTGATAGTCTGGTTTAGAAGATCCAAGAAGAACAAAGATGGACATGGAAACATCACAAACAACAACCAACATTGCTGCTAAGCTTCCTATGCTTAAACCTAATGAGTTCGACATGTGGAGACTTCGTATTGAGCAGTTTTTCCAAGTGCAAGACTATGCACTTTGGGAGATCATTGAAGAAGGAAACTCATTTAAACCTGTAGCAACAACAACGGTTGTTGAAGGTGTATCTGAGACTAAACTGCAGACAAAGCCAACCACTACTGAAGAGAAGGCAAGGCACAAGAATGATGTTAAGGCTAGAAAGAAGTTTGCTTTTAATGACTATTCCCAATGATCAGCTGTTGAATTTTAGCAAGTTCAAATGTGCTAAGACTCTTTTTGAGGCGATCGTTGCAAGATATGGTGGGAATGATGCCACCAAGAAGACTCAGAAAACCCTTCTTAAGCAACAATTTGAGAACTTTTCTGCTACAAGCAATGAGTCTTTGGATCACATGTTTAACAGATTGCAGAAACTTATAAGCCAGCTTGCTGTTCTAGGAATTAAGATGCCACAGGAAGATCTCAACTCAAAATTCCTAAGAAGTTTACCATCAGAATGGGCTATGTATGTGGTTGTCTGGAAAAACAAGCCAGACATAGATACAATGAGTCTGATGGATCTCTACAGCAACTTCAAGATTGTTGAACATGAAGTGAAGAAATCTGCTGGATCAAGTTCAAGCTATGGGAATATGGCATTTGTATCAACTCCCAGTACTTCAAGTCAAGATGAATAAGTGCAAGTTACTGGAACAGTTGGTACGGATAGTTCAAACCTTGGTACTGTTAGCAGTACTAGTGGACTTTTGAATGAAGATGTTTATTGTACTTTCATGACTACTCAGCACAATGGTAATATGTTGACACATGGAGATCTTCAGGAAATAGATGAAGATGATTTGGAAGAGATGGACATTATGTGGCAACTTTCTCTTCTTAGCATGAGGGCTAAGAGGTTCTTGAAGAAGACAGGCAAGAAGATTGTCATAAACAGCAATGATGTTGCAGGATATGACAAGTCCAAGATTGAATGTTTCAACTGCCTCAAGAAAGGTCACTATTCAAGGGAATGAAAACTGCCAAGACAACAAGATGGAAATAGCAGAGGATATGGAGGCAAGTCAAGAGTGGTGGAAGTTACTGATTCAAGCTCAAAAGCCATGGTTGCTATTGATGGCTTAAGGTTTGACTAGAGTTACATTGCAGAGGATGAAACAGAAGCATCTACAGAGATTGCTCTCATGGCACTTTTAGACTCTGAGGTACAAATTTCTAAGTGTTCTAAATCTTGTGAAAATTTAAAAGAATTAGAAACCCTTAAGAAAAGATATGATGATCAAAGAGTACAGCTAACCCAAACGAGTTTTAATTTAGCAAATCATACGAGGGCTGATGTGCGTGTATGTTGTGCTCTAATTTATACCCACGGTATGTCGTTGTGGTTTTAGCAGTATTCAAGTTTTAAATTTATATTTAGCCGACTTATCAATATAACACACACTTTAACGAGCAGTGTACCCGGTCAGTATGAATATAATGGTAAGTAGAGTGTCGATCAGTAAGAGTGGAACGTATTACCTAGTTATTCTAATCAGTATTTTAGTATCTTAAGTTAGCTATACAACCTAATCTAACGCAACGGGGTTCAGCCTGAGAGACTGGCACGATTTGGTTATAATTAAATATAAACTAAACTAATAGGCACGAATCAGCGATTAGCACACACGTGCACAGATAAATACTTGAGACAATAAGAAGACCTGTCATGATAGTTAAGTAGCTTGTCACTTGTTTTATTGCTAGTTTTATATGAAGTGTATAGTTCGATGCAACGCACCGA
>CP139502.1:350030950-350203782 GCA_021014915.2 Artemisia tridentata subsp. tridentata | reverse complement strand
TTCCCGCTTTTATCCTTCGACAAAATTTCTTTGACTTCTGCAAGCAACTTCACTGTAGATCGAACAACGATTTTACAACGGTACAACTGAATCGGCATATCGAATTACAGGCTGTTAAGGAATTATGATTTGTTACTTGTGTGATGCTTTGTCTATGGAAAAGAAGCTGTTTGTGTATTGATGTGTTTTCTGTAATGAATTGTAATCGAATTACAGGCTGATATATTTAAAAAAAAAACTACCTAATTTAAATGCACGCAAAATGACCAAAATATCCTTTTGTTCATGTATTTGTTGCCCAAAATTCAAAAGTTGCCCAAAATACAATACATCCCTTATACATCGTAGCAACAGTTGTTGAGGTACTCTGGTCGGTGACGTGGCGTCCTGTGGTCCGTCGGATCAGTTGCCCTGGGCTAAGGGGGGAATTTTCTGTGAGCGGGCTGGATACTCTTAGCAGTTGGGCAATCGGGCTATTTTAGTAATTATCCCTATTTTAATTAGGTTTTTCTTTGTAGTTTTTAATTCTAACCACTAACTCCGTTGTATATTAGTTAAATTGCATTCATTGTATTATTTGCATATTTTCTGTTTTTGTGTGTTTTTATTTTCTTCAAATTTTTGTTTCTTTTAGTTTGATTTTATTTTTGTTTTTATTTTCTGTATTTTTCTTTTATTCTGCTATCGTTGTACTGTGCTGATACAAACGATACGGCGCATCTATTTTCATAGATACGGCGTATTGCGTTTAATTTTTATAAAATACAACGCGTTTAATAAATTCGAGTACGGCGCATCTTTCCCCAAGATACGGCGTATTCTGTTTTTAATAAGAAATTTTTCTAAACGTTAACGCCATACGACGCATCTGTTTTTGCAGATAAGGCGTATCTATTATTTAAATTAAAAACAGTTTTCGAATTATTAAACAGATACGACGCATCGATTTTTATCGATACGGCGCATCTTCTGAATCAAAAATCTTGTATTTTGAAACGTAACGAAAATACGGCGCATTAACTTTTGTTAATACGACGCATTCAATTTTGATAAATATAATTGATTTTTGATAATTTAACTGATACGGCGCATTCTAAATTCTAAGCGGCGTATCTATTTTCTGAATAAAAGTCTGATTAAATTTTAACGATTATAAGATACGGCGTATCCAACTTTTTTTGATACGGCGCAGCGTCTGCTGATATCAGTAACTTTTATTTTTCGTATTCCGTTTTAGTTGTTAATTTTCTGATATATTACTTTCTTGGACATACCCTACTGATGCTTTTGTGATAGTTTCAGGAAGTGCATGACCAGGAGTTCAACTAAGAACTTGATTCAACCTTTCGAAGATCCTGAACGAGCCTTGCATTCGCTTAAAAGGCTTTTCAACACAAAAAGCTTTGATATCTCAAGTTCGTTCGAGCTTGATTACTTTTCTGAAGAGAAAGAGGAAGTAGAAACAGAAACAATGGCGGAAAACACTACTATGGAGGAATACATGAACAAAACCCGTGCTGATTACAGTTCAGGAGTTGCTAGACCAAAGTTTGATGAAAAGTCTAAGTTTGAGTTGAAGGGTCAGTTTCTCAAGGAGCTAAGAGAAAATGCTTTCAGTGGAACAGAACATGAAGATGCTAATGAACATGTTGAAAAAGTCCTCGAGATTGCAGATTTGTTTACTACAGAAGGAGTCACTGACGATCAACTTATGCTAAGGATCTTTCCAATCTCGCTTAAAGGAGCTGCTAATAAGTGGCTAAGGAATGAACCTGCTAGTTCAATCACAACATGGGAAGATTTGAAGAGCAAATTCCTGAAAAGATATTGTCCACCTGCTAAAACTGCTAAAAAGATGGAGGCTATCAACAGTTTCAAGCAAGAGCCTGATGAAACTCTTTATCAAGCTTGGGAACGATTTAAAGACTTATTGATGAAATGCCCTCAACATTATCTAAGTGAAATGCAGGAGATAATATTGTTCTATCAAGGATTGGACGTGCCTACTAGACAAATCTTGGATGCTAAGGGAGCTGTGCCTCAAATGAGTGCAGCCAATGCTAGGAAAGCTATCCAAGAAGCTGCTGATCATTCTCAAAAATGGCACGATGGAACCTCTACTAGATCTAAGAGCAACACTAATTTTGACGGGTTTGCTGCTATTCAAGCTCAATTGGATAAAATTAGTAGAGAGATGAAGAAGCGTGATGAGAAAGTGTATGCTGCCCAAGTTGGATGTGAAAAATGTGAAGGACCTCACTACACTAAAGATTGCCCTAATAAGAATGAAAGTGAGACTTTTGAAGAAGCATACTACACACAATTTGGACAACCATTCCGACCTTCAGGAAGATTTAGGGAAGCTACTCCGGGATTCTATCAAAAGAACAACTTTAATCCCACTTATCAAGAAAGGAGGCAGACTTTGGATGAGACTCTTAAGCAAATTATGGCCGATGCCGCTAAAAGACATGAAGAGAACACTGCTATGATCAAAGAAATCCGAGCTTCAACAGATACTATTACAAGAAATCAAGGAGCTTCGATCAAAGCATTGGAGCAACAAATTGGACAAATGAGCAAAGTTCTTCAAGAAAGGGGATACAGAAGTTTACCTAGCTCAACCGAAACCAACCCAAGAGATCATGTCAAGGCCATAAGCACCACTGAGGAAGTCACGCCTAACATACCTAGAAGATTGATGAATGGTAATGATGGTGCAATGCCCGAATTTTTCTTTAATTCTTCAATCAGTTTAAGGAGGCTACTCAAAGAGAAGATGAAGATTGAAGAAGAGATCAAGGCTACAATGAAAGAAGAGAGCTCTGCAACCGACTTACATGCCTTGCCTCATAAAGAAAAGGACCCAGGAAGTTTTACTTTACCTTGTTTAATTAATGATATATCTTTCAATAATGTGTTAGTTGACTTAGGAGCTAGCGTTAGTGTTATGCCCCTTAAGACATTCACTACCCTAGGACTAGGAAAATTAGCACCAACTAAGTTGCTTATTGAATTGGCTGATAAAACGGTAAAACGACCTGAAGGGATTGCTAATAATGTACTAGTTAAGATTGAGAAGTTTGTTTTTCCCGTAGACTTTGTTATATTAGATATGCCTGAGGATATTAAGATTCCTTTAATCCTTGGAAGACCTTTCTTGTCTACTGCCCATGCTAAGATTGATGTGTTTAAAAGAAAAATCTCATTAAAGGTAGGGAATAATAAACTAGTCTATAAGTGCCAAGATCCTGCTAAAAGCATAATGAGAGGCGTCTATGTGCTAGGATTAAGAGAACGTATGGACCTCGATCTAGAAGCTAGGCTTATGGGAGAAAAATTGATTCAAAACAACTCAACTAATCCTAATCATGAGAACTTCGAGGAATTTATTGACCTTAATGTACCTACCGAACTTAGACGCGATATTGTTAATGATTCTGATGATGAGTGGCATGATTGCGTTGTGATTAACAAACGTAGGAGAATAGTTGAGAATACAAATTTGAATAATAATGTGTTTATTGAACTACCACCCCACCTTGCATATTTATGCCTCTATAATAATAAGAATTTCCCGTCTATTATTTTGTCATCTCTGCCCGAAAGGGACAGAACTTTATTTATACAGATATTAAAGAAGAATGGCGTGGAAATTAAGGACGAGCAAGGAGTGTTCATTATTACTGAATTGGCGATGAGGGAGCGCGATGCTTCCGACTCTTTCAGTGATCGATATTAAGGAGCTGAACGTGAGTCTAACTTGAAGACTCTGGAATAAAGACAAGTGCTGACCGGGAGACAACCCGGAAATTTTTTTACTATTCTGTTTTGTGTCGAGTCAGTCAGGCCCGCAGAAGATACGGCGCATCTCAATCCTTAGATGCGACGCATCTCCTGCACTGGTCATATCTTATTTAATTTTCTGCATTTTTATTTTTAACCTTAAAACTTTCTGTCAGTATTTTAATGCGGCGCATCCCTGGTTAAGGATGCGACGCATCTTCTATTCTGATTCGTATTTATTCCGGGCTCGATACGGCGTATCTTCTTCCATAAGATACGGCGTATCGACTGACCTGATGATTTTAAGTTTAATTTTTTAAGTTTTATTTTTACTAACTACTAATGTATTATGCAAGTTTGAACTTTCTTAACTCAGGTGTGTTAAAGTCTGAATGGTATTATAGATTCCTGCGTTTTTGTGGATACATCACTTATGAAGCTTAAACGTTCTAATCCACAAGAAGTTGATTTTTGCTCTTATACAAATAATGGAGGATCATACCGAGCAAATCTCAGGGGAGTTTTTCTGTTCTAATTCTTTTATTTTCCAGTTTTTAACCTTTGACACAAACAACGAGGACGTTGTTTAACTTAAGTGGGGGGATTGGAGAATTAGAACACTTACTTGTCCTAAACTTTTTCAAAATATGCTTAAAATGTTCTTAATATATCAAAATTAAAAATTTTTAGCATGTTTTTTTGTTTAAAGTCTAAATTACATAGCTGCACACATGACGTTATTTTCAAAAATTGTGAACTTTTCAAAAATTCACAAATCTATGAGTGTGCCGGTGACTTGTAAACTTTAGAACTTGGCTTGTATACTATTTGAGACCACCATAATAAGTATTATCTATATAATTGGAATGACTTGTCTAAATTGGTAAATTTCTAGGATTACACCAAAATAGCCTTTATATGTTATGTGATATTAACTAACTACACTGGTTAGTTAACCCCCGTATAAACCCTTTGTTTACTCTCATTTTTAGAGTAAGATACCCCTAGAAAAACACTCAGAGCCATTCCTTTCGTTTCTTACACCTTTGTTATAATGTTTCGTTACACCCTTACACCTTAGCCTACCCTGTAGATTAAAATCCGTGGTTGGTTAATTGCTTTAGGCAAAGTGTGTTTCCTTACATTACCTGTGTTCGCGTGCGTAATTCATTATCTATGGTTAGGTCGGGAAATTGCACAATGCAATTGGAGTGAAAGTAAATATTGTATATCTTTGAGTTTATTTTTCGTGTGTTTACTACTTTCACTATTACCGTTATTTCTGAAGTCATGAAAAGTATGGAAAAATTATCCAGAGTTATCGTTATAGTGATGTGGTGAAATTTTACACATCTATGTTTATGTTTAAAGTTTCAAAAAAAAAAAAAAAAAAAAAAAAAAAAAAAAAAAAAAAAAAAAGAAAAAGAAAAAGTTGGAAGTTTATTTTAACCAACTTATGTAAAGTTTTGTATTAAGTGGTCGATATCACCACTATTTGTTATATATTATATTTATGGATTGAATGGGAGTTGGCCGTTATGGGAACGCCAACTAAGGTTATTCTTTGATTGAGATCTTGTTGAGTATAATTCGTGTCTACCTAAAGCGTGTGTTTCAAGTGTTAAAGCGTGAGTTATTCAATGATATGAGTCTTATTCATGGGATGGTTGGGATAGTGATTAACCACACTTAGGATTTTTAATTTATCTGTTTTGTTTATTTTTCATTTTACACCAATTTATATCCCAAATATTATCCATACCCTATATTATTCTTTATCCAAACCTTTGATTTATTGAGATTAGGGATTTGGGCAATCTTAAGTATCGTAGTCGTGGATTCGGCTATGTATTTATGATTTTGTCGCCCTTTTTGATATAATATTATTGGTAAAGATTACTTGGTCCTATCTTTAGCCTATTCGAGTTAAGGATTTGAGCAATTGCAAGTATCGTGTTCGTGGATTCGATCATGTATTTGTGATTTTGTCGCCTTTTCTGGAATTTGAGATCGATAGAGATTAAGAAGAATGATTAACCCTTAACCAACAAACCCTTTTTACCGCTTTAGACTTGTTATTCCTTGGCTTTAGTGGAGGAGATGCGTATACTTGCCAAGCTTATGATAGAATATTCGTCACGACTGGACAGTTAAACGATTAGATTTGCTTTTATCATAATATTTTATTTTATTTCTAACTCGTTAAGTGTTTGGTTGTGTGATTATGACAAAAAACGAATACATGCTTAAATATAAAAATAAATCCTAATATCTTTTAAGATACATTTTCATAAGATTAAATCTAAGGTTTACTTGGGGACAAGTAAAGTTCAAGTGGAGGGATATTTGATGAACTCAAATAAGTACATTTTATTACCATCATTTATCCTATTTATTTGACTTGTTTTATTATATTATCTGTGAGAATTGATACGTTAATGTTTACTTTTGTAATTCTCAGGTAAAAACAAGTATTATGTGAAACTTGGCGATTTTGGACTAATTATGGAGCAAAACAAGCAAGATGTTAAGAGTCTACTGAAATGTACAAGATCAAGACCATTCTGCTCCAGATACGCCGCATCCTACTTCTTACATACGGCGCATCACTATCAAGATTTCACAAATGACAATCCAAGACGGCAAAGGACATGCGCCGCATAGAGAAATGGAGTTACGCCGCATCTTCTGGCGGTGTACGAATATTCCTGAATATATTAATCTTGGACCCCACGCGAAGTTAAGTCAATGCGCCGCATCTACTTATCCTATGCGCCGCATCTAGCCCTCAGACAGAAACTATAAATACCCCAAAGTCAGACGAATTTCGAGGTTCGATTTTACACAACAAGACCGAAGACCACAGAACCCTAAAGCCGAATTCAGACGAAGTAGCAGCACAAGACACACCCTAAACGAAGATACAAGAGCTGTAAGAAGGTCCTGCATGTATTCAATTCATTAAGTAGTTTTGTTTTATTGTATTAGTACACTTTAATTCATCAGGATTGATGGGCCGATTCCATGTGACTACGGAAAACCATGGGCACCCCTTAAAATTGCTTTCCCATTAATTAAAGTTTATGTGTTGATGTCTTTGGTGACTTTTATTAGTGCATTGATAACCTCTGTGTCTAGCTGAGCATTGATCGGGTTGCCATGCCTCTGTCCTCGCCTATTTATTCTATCGCCTATGCATTCTATCGTCTGTAGAAAAGTAGGAAGAAAGGTAAGTAGGATAGACATAAGTGATCATTAAGGGTTTACTCGCCGATAAGATTAGAGCCAACGAGAAAGGGTTAATTACATACACTTCATATAAAACAAGCAATAAAACAACTGACAAGCTACTTAATTATTAGGACAGGTCTTCTTATTGTCTCAAGTATCTATCTGTGTACGTGTGTGCTAATCGCTGATTCGTGCCTATTAGTTTAGTTTATATTTAATCATAACCAAACCGTGCCAGTCTCTCAGGCTGACCCCCCTTGCGTTAGATTAGGTTGTATAGCTAACTTAAGATATTAAAATACTGATTAGAATAACTAGATAATACGTTCAACTCTTAGTGATCGACACTCTACTTACCATTATATTCATACTGACCGGGTACACTGCTCGTTAAAGTGTGTGTTTTATTGATAAGTCGGCTAAATATAAATTTAAAACTTGAATACTGCTAAAACCACAACGACACACCGTGGATATAAATTAGAGCATAACAAGCACACGCATCAGTATTAAATAAAAATGTTTAATCTTTTATAAAATTATGAATTCAAATTTTCAACCAAAAATGGTAAAAATGTTCCAGAAAAACCTTCCCCACAAAAAGACAAATCTGGGCAACGGTCAGATGGGCGGCCCCCTTAATTTTACTAGGCGGTCCCCTTAATTTTAAGGGGGCCGGCCACCTATTTAAGGGGACCGCCCCGCTCCAGTAGGCCTCAGATTTGCCTATAAATACTGGTTTATCTCTTGACTTTTTTCTCACCTTTTGCACCTCAAACCTTCTGTTCTAAATCTCTTCTTTTCTTTCTAAATCCTTTCCAAAATCCTTTGATCATAGATTCTTAAGCATTGGTTTCCAAGTGATCCAAGCTTCTACCATCCAAGTGCAAAAGAAGAATACTTCTATCAATCAAGATTAGAAGTATTACAACTTAGTATCATCTTGTTACTTAAGTTGTTAGTTTAGTAAAATTTTTAAATCATTTATTTGTGTATAAGGTGTGTATATTAGGGGTAAACATAAGTGACTAGATATGTATAGTGTGTAAGTAGTGAAGAAGGTGTATCAGTAGTTGTGGTGTAAAGAAGTCATGTAGAAGTTGTAAAGCCATGGTGTAGAAGTTGTGAAGTCGCGGTGTAGAAGTCGTGAAGCCGTAGCTTAGAAGTTGTGAAGTCGTCATGTAGAAGTCGTGAAGCCGGAGCTTAGAAGTTGTGAAGTCGTCATGTAGAAGTCGTGAAGCCGTAGCTTAGAAGTTGTGAAGTCATCATGTAGAAGTCATGAAGCCATAGCTTAGAAGTTGTGAAGTCATCATGTAGAAGTCGTGAAGCCGCAGCTTAGAAGTTGTGAAGTTGTTGTGTAGAAGTCGTGAAGCCGTAGCTTAGAAGTTGTGAAGTGGTCGTGTAGAAGTCGTGAAGCCGGTGTGTTGATGTCGTGAAGCCGTCGTGAAGAAGTCATGAATAATTCATGAACAAGTTGTGATTGAAGTCGTGAGATTGGTTCTAGCTACGATTAGAACTCGACATTTAGCTTTGTGTCATTAAACCAGTGTAAGCCAAAGTTGTGTAAGGTTTTCTCCGCCATAAGGGAGCTTGTTGAAGTAGTGAAGAAAACTCTCGAGCAAGGTGTGCTCGGGGAGTGGAGTAGGGCAAGGAAGGTGTCCTTGTAGCCGAACCACTATAAATCCCTCGTGTCTCGGTTTGATCTTTCCATGTCTTACTTATTTCTTTATATCGTCATTACTTTCATACATATAGGCATATATAACTGTTAGTAATAATTAGAAGTTGATTTCACAAAAAGATCAATTTAAAACTCCATTCATAAAAAAGAAAACTTTTATAACAAATTTAAAAGGATACACATATAATTAATAATATTATTTAAGTATCATTTTTTTATATAAACTCAAATCTAATGTTTTAAAAGGAAACAAAGTTTTCATAATAAAATTAAAAAAGACGTAAAACTATTCAACCCCCCCTTCTAGTTTTCTACACCCTTAAATTTAAGTTATAAGCCATCCAACTACAAAAAGAAACACCTAAGGTTTCATCCTACAACACTAGCAGCCAAAGCTGAATGTGATGTTCAAAGGGCGGTTGTCTAAGGGTAAATTGAGTAGTTTCATTGCTAGCAGCCAAAGCTGAATGCAATGAAACGACGTCAATTTACAGTTTCTTAAGTTGGTGTTAGGAATTAAGCTTAAGCAGTTAAGACTGTTGAAGGAAGAAGTTAAGACTGCTAAAGGAGTATTGAAGACAAGAGCAGTTAAGACTGCTGAGTATAGAAGTTCAGACGGTTTATGATTTATTGTAAAGTAGATAATTATGGAAAATATATTGTGTATATCATATAAGAATAGATTGATAGTTATCTTGTACAGGAATCCTTAGTCTATAAAAGGATTGCCTAGGTTAAGGTTTAGATATACAATAGATACAGAGAGTGTGAGTTTATACGTATTATTAAGATTCAAGGTTGTAAACCCTAGTGATAGGAAGATCACTCGTATTATTTGCTAATAATATTGAATCGTTGGAAGTTATTTATTCTGTGTTTCTTTGTTTATTCTAATCATACAAAACATACAAGATCTTCTAAGTGCTAGCTAGTAAATTCCGCGTGCTAGACTAAGTATAATTCTTCGTATCACATCTAACACAAGGAGTGTGTGTAGATCCGGTCAAGTGGTATCAGAGCCAGGTTGCTGATACATCGATTTAGAAGATCCGAGAAGAACAAAGATGGACATGGAAACTACACCATCCACAACCAACATTGCTGCTAAGCTTCCTATGCTTAAACCTAATGAGTTCGATATGTGGAGACTTCGTATTGAGCAGTTTTTTCAAGTGCAAGACTATGCACTTTGGGAGATCATTGAAGATGGAAACTCTTTTACCCCAGTAGAAACAACAACTGTTGTTGATGGTAAATCTGAGATTACAGTACAGACAAAGCCAGCCACTAATGAAGAGAAGGCAAGATACAAGAATGATCTTAAGGCTAGAAGTTTGCTTCTGATGACCATTCCCAATGATCAGTTGCTGAATTTTAGTAAGTTCAAGTGTGCTAAATCTCTTTTTGAAGCGATTGTTGCAAGATATGGTGGGAATGAAGCCACCAAGAAAACTCAGAAGACCCTTCTCAAGCATCAGTTTGAGAACTTTACTGCAACAAGCAATGAGTCGTTGGATCATATGTTCAATAGGCTTCAAAAGTTGGTGAGTCAATTAGCTGTTTTAGGGATTGAGATGCCTCAGGAAGATCTCAACTCAAAGTTTCTAAGAAGTCTACCTTCTGAATGGGCTATGCATGTGGTAGTATGGAAAAACAAACCTGATATAGATTCCATGAGCTTAATGGATCTATATAGCAACTTCAAGATAGTTGAACATGAGATTAAGAAGTCTGCTGGATCAAGTTCAAGCTCAAGCTCAGGGAATTTAGCCTTTGTATCAACTCCCAGTTCCTCAAATCCAGATGATGAAATGCAAGTTGCTGGAGCAGTTGGAACTACTAGTGCAAATCTTGGTACTGCTAGCACCTCAAGCAGTACTAGTGGACTTTTGAATGATGATATTTATTGTGCATTCCTGACTACTCAGCACAATGGAAGTATGTTGACTCATTCAGATCTTCAAGAGATTGATGAAGATGATAATGAAGAGATGGATATTAAGTGGCAGCTCTCTCTTCTCAGTTTGAGAGCTAGAAGATTCTTGAAGAAGACTGGCAAGAAGATTGTCATAAACAGTAATGATGTTGCAGGGTATGACAAATCCAAGATTGAGTGCTACAATTGCCACAAGAAAGGTCATTACTCAAGGGTAGGGCTGTAAACGAACCGGACGAACACGAACGGAGCCTTGTTCATGTTCGTTCATTTAATTTTAACCGGACAAATAAACGGACACGAACGCTTAAACGGACGAATTTTCTTGTTCATGTTCGTTTATTAAGAAAATGAGTTGTTCATGTTCGTTTATGTTCGTTCATTAAGACACTAAACGAACGCTAAACGAACACAAACGATCGAACATAAATGAACATAGACAAACAAACATAAACTCTATTAAATTATGCACAATATATTTTTTATAAGTGTTGTTTTGTTTAAATAAACCAATTTTTAAATTATACAATTAAAAGATATGATATACGAATATAAATAAATAAATGAACATAAACGAACGTTAATGAACGCATAATCGGACGTTCACGAACATAAATAAACGGACAGGACTTTTGTTCATGTTCGTTCATTTAACTAAACGAACGTAAAATATTGTTCATGTTCGTTCATTTAATAAATAAACGAACATACACGAACTTTTTACCGAACGGTTCATGAAATGTTCACTGAACGTTCAGTTCGTTTACAGCCCTACTCAAGGGAGTGCAGATTGCCAAGTCAACAAGATGGAAAGAGTAGAGCATATGGAAACAAGTCAAGAGTTGTGGAGGTTACTGATTCAAGCTCGAAAGCCATGGTTGCTATTGATGGCTTAGGATTTGACTGGAGCTATATTGCAGAGGAAGAAGCTGAAGCATCTAAAGAGGTTGCTCTCATGGCATTTTCTGGTTCTGAGGTACAAGTTTCAAAATGTTCTAAAACTTGTGAAGCTTTAAAAGAATTAGAAACACTTAAAACAAAATATGAGAGTCAGTGGAAAGAATTAAGAGAAACTGCTTTTAACTTAGCAAATCATAAGAGAGCTTTAGCTATGTTAGAAGAAAGAATTGTTCATTTTCAAAACAATGAGTCTAAGTTTTCTGATGATATGATTATTGTTAAGAGAGACTTAATGTTTAGAGAGAATGAAATCACTGTTTTAAAACATGAGCAAGAACAGGTTAAGAAGGCTAAGGAGAACATTCAGATGAGTGTAGATACACTTGAATACACATCACAAGGTGTTAAAAAGATAATTGAAAGTCAGATTCAGAATAAAGCTAAGTCAGGCCTAGGATATAAGTCAGTTCCACCTCCTTATAGAGGAATTCCATCACCCAAAGGTATAGACTTAGAACACACAGGACTGCCTGAATTTCAATTACCTGAACTTAACTATGGTCCTCAACCTAAGAAGGATGTAGTTAATAAACCTGTGTTTGTTAGTGCAAGTGATAAATCACTTTCTGAGGACAAGGTGTCTTCTGATAGGTCCTCACCTAAGGACTCAGATGCTCCAACAATTGAGGAACGGACTTCTGATGATGAGGATGATCAGGCTGTGGTTAAGCCTGTTAGTGCTAATGTGGAGGAACCAAAAGTTCCAAAGATGGTTAAACCTGAGACTGTTAGGCCTAGTTCAAATGCCAAACCTTTTAGATCAACAGTTATGTATGCAGAGATGTATATAACCATAAACAAGCCAAGAGGTAACCAGAGGAATTGGAATGACCTCAAATCCCATCAATTAGGAAAGGATTTTGTTTGCTATAGGAAAGCTTGTTACTCTTGTGGTAGTTTTGATCATCTTGCAGATTATTGTGATAAATGGGTATCCGGATATACAAATCATAGGTTGAGCATTGCAAGACCTCAATCTTTTCCTAGGAATGATAGGATGATACCTAGATCAGTTCTTTTAAGGTCTGGACCTAGAGCAGTTCCAATTGCTAGACCAGCAGTTCCAACTGCTAGACCAAAAGTTCCAACTGTCAGACCTATGAGACCAATTCACCCAAGGCCACCAGTTCAAAATCAAATAAATGTTTTTAAACCATCATACACAACTGGTAAAAGAACTTTTTATGAGAAAGCAGTGGTGAAAAACCAAGTTTGGAAACCTAAGGTAACAACTGCCAAGCCAGCAGTTCCAACTGCTAGCAGGGTAATTGGTACTGGTGTGAATAAAAACACTGCTAAGGGAAACATGAGTAATGGTGTGAATGCTTCAGCATGTTGGGTATGGAGACCAATTCAACCCAATGGTGCTAAGATTGTTTTGAAAAGAATAAATTATGTTGATGCTAGAGGAAAGCCTAAGTCTGATTTGGCTTGGGTTCCACAAGGAAATTAATTTTTCTTGTTATATGCATTGTTAGTCATGTGCTTGTATTTGGAATTCTTTGTTTTTGGACTAACAATTGCAGGATTGGAGAGTAAACACCAAGGAATTATGAATGCTTGATGTTTTGGACTTAATGGTGTTCTGGAGATTAGTATGTGATCTTTGCATACAACAAATGGTAATTGGTTCACCATGTCTTATCCACATAAGAACCAACTAGTCCAGAGCAAACGGTTTCTGGTAAAGACTAATCAAATCCGTTTATGGTTGACAATTTGCCAAAAATTGTATGGTTATCAGCTCACCATATCTAAGTGTGAAGAGTTGGCTAGTCCAAAGCAAACGGCTATTGGTAAAGACATATCAAATCCGTTGATAGCTGATAGTTTGCTAAACACTATGTATGAGCCATGTTATTTTAAAATTCTTATTTCAAAAAGTTGAGACGGCTCAATAAAATCTTTCAACAGTTGAGACGGTTAGTACAAAATATTGGTACGGTTCAACTAGCCGTTATGTCTGACGTGTCGGTAATTAATGTTGGGGTAAAAACTAGCCGTTGGTGGTTTGTTGCGATTTTTACTGGATGAATTACGGATTTCGAGGGATCCTCTTATAGATATTTTAACATTTATTTTATTATATCCTTATACTAAAATAAATAGTTACCATATTACTTACATCTGTCAACTTGAAACCCTAATTCTCTCCATAAACTCTCAATATTACTTTCATCTTCTATCTTTTCACTCTCCATTATTACTATTCACGGCTATTAACTAACATTTTTTACGAAGAATGGCAAGCTTGGAATTTGCTAAGCGTCACAACCAGGTTGCGTTTTTAGAGAAAACGGAGCAAGGAGATGGGCCAAAGTTTTATGAGGTTGTGGACTTTCTCAACCACTCTCACATAAGGTATGCTCTAACTGTTTCTCCTACTCTTTATGTTTCGCACATCACACAGTTCTGGCAGAATTCATCTATCTTGACAAGTGATGATGGAAACTTAGAAATTCATACTAAAGTAGATGGCATTAAATTTGTTGTTACCGAGTCTATAATTAGGAGACATCTTAAACTACATGACTCAGATGGTATCCACACTATGCTAAATACTGAAATTTGGGAAGAACTTGAAAAAATGGGGTATGATACATCTGAACATAAATTGACTTTTCAAAAAGCATGTTTTTCACCCCAATGGAGATTTTTGATACATACTCTTCTATTATGTTTAAGTAATAAAAAGACTGCTTGGGAACAATTCAGTAGCAATATTGCTATTGCTCTCATTTGCTTGTCTACAAACAGAGTTTTTAACTGGTCAAAATATATTTTTGAGGGTATGGCATCAAATGTTGATAGTAAAACAAAGTTTTTAATGTATCCCAGGTTTGTTCAAACAATTTTGAATAAAAAGAAAAACCTGCTTACAGAACCAACTGAAATTTTTCCTACGCCTAGTCTACAATCAAAGGTTTTTCAAAATATGACTATGGCTAGTAAACTTTTTCAAGGGGAACCAGTTCCATTATTTACTCAAATGATTCAAACTGAGTTGGGTGAAGGTTCAGCAGTTCCAACTGATCCCCATCACACATCCACTCAAGTATTTGAAACATCCCAACAACCGCCTATCACTTATAGGAGAATGTCTAAACCTAGTCTAACTAGGGTTGTGACTGCATCCTTGCCCAAAGATTCACCTCTCATAGCAGGTAATACAGCTAGAAGTGATGAGGGTAGTTCTTCACAAACTGAATTGACGGCTTTATGTACCAAGTTAGTAGCCCAGGTTGACAATTTGGAGAAGGAGCTCAAGCAAACCAAGGAGGAATTTAAAGCTCACAAGGAGACTTTTGCCAAAGTCTATACAAAGTTAACCAAAAGGGTGAAGCAGCTTGAAGAACAGTTGAAGAGAAAGAGGGCAAGAGTGATAGTGGATGATGATTCTGATGATGATGATTCAGATGGTTCGGACGGAGATGATGAAAATTCTTCCAAACAGGGGAGGAAGTTTGGTAAAGAAAGAAAATTTGGAGATAGATCAGGATCTCAAGGGAGGTATGAAGAAGGTTCTGAACAAGATAAAGGTTATGATAAAGGTTCAGGTTCTGGTAATATTCATGAAGATTCAGCTGAAGCAGTTCCTAATGAAGAAGCAGTTCAAACTGCTAAAACAGAGCAAGAGACAGAGCAAGTAACAGTTCAAACTGCTGAGTTAGAACAACAAACAGTTCAAACTGAAGAAACTTCTGATGAACAAGTTTATGAAAGGAAAAGAGCAGATAAAGGAAAGATTCCTATGACATCTGAAGAAGTGGCTGCTGTTCAAGAACTTGAAAGACATAAAAGGTTGAAACCAAAAACTAAAGAACAGATAGATCATGATGCAAAGGTTGCAAGGCTAATGTTAGAAGAAGATTTGGCTGATAAGGAAGCTGAAAAGGAAGCTAAACAAGCTAAGATGGATCATGATGAAGAATTTGCAAGGAAGTTGGCTGCTGATGACATAAGGAATATATCTGAATTCATGGAAAGAAAAAGATCAAATGAAGTAGATCAAGAAGAATTCAACGAACAGTTGCAATATTTTCTAGATTCTGATGTGATGGTGAGAGCACAAGCTTCTATGGTTCTTAGAGATCAAGTGTTAAATGAAGATGAGAAGACAGAGGAGCTTAAGGAATTTATACTCAAGAAGAATGGAGTTACAAAGTGGGAAGATCTGATTCATAGAATAAGAGAAAGTCAGAAGTCTGGGTACAAGACTAAGTTACCAACAAAGAAGGAACTTGTTGAGGATATGAAGCATTATCTGAAGAACTCAGCAAATTACTTAATGAAAGATTTCAAGGGAAAGTCTTATGCTATTATTGAAAAAGAATTCTGTGAAACTTATGCTATTTTGAATTCTCCAAGAAGAAGTGTCAAAACAGGTAAGAAGAGGGAAGCAGAATCTATGGAATCAGAAGTTGCTAAGAAACAAAAGTCTGATGAAGAAGGATTAACTGATGAGAAGATCAAAAGCATGATGGTGATTATTCCAGAGTATTCTTACATTAAACCTTTGCAGGTCAAACATCCAATAATTGACTGGGAAGTGTTTACTGATGGTAGAATGAAGGGATGGAAGATTATCAGGTTAGGAGATATTTCTGAAAGATATAAGTTGTTTGAAGATTTGCTTAAAGGCTTTGACAGAGAAGATCTAAATCAACTTTGGAGTTTAGTAAAAGAGAAGTTTAGAGATATTGATCCAGTTGAAGATAAAGACAAAGAACTATGGGTTCAATTGAAGAGATTGTATGAACCAGATGGTGGAGAATCGATTTGGAGATTTCAAGCTCAAGTCAAGGATATCTCTTGGAAGTTATTTAGTACATGTGGAGTACACAGAGTATCTACAAAGGATGGATTAGAGATTTATATGCTGGTTGAAAAGAATTATCCACTCAGACCAGGTGTGTTGACTATTCTGGTATTTGCAAAACTTGAAGCTAATGAAGAGTCTGAGATGGCTGATATGTTAGTGGCAAAGATATTCGACCTTGCACAAGAAGTGAAAGCTAGGTCGAAGAGATTTGCTTGATGAGTATTTGAAAGAATTTTCAGCATTAAGAAGAAGAAGCTTAATTTGAAGAAACTTAATGATTGGGAAGAAATCATAAGTTTAGGGGAGGATTGTTAGGAATTAAGCTTAAGCAGTTAAGACTGTTGGAGGTAACAGTTAGGACTGTTGAAGGAAGAAGTTAAGACTGCTGAAGGAGTATTGAAGACAAGAGCAGTTAAGACTGCTGAGTATAGAAGTTCAGACGGTTTATGATTTATTGTAAAGTAGATAATTATGGAAAATATATTGTGTATATCGTATAAGAATAGATTGATAGTTATCTTGTACAGGAATCCTTAGTCTATAAAAGGATTGCCTAGGTTAAGGTTTAGATATACGATAGATACAGAGAGTGTGAGTTTATACGTATTATTAAGATTCAAGGTTGTAAACCCTAGTGATAGGAAGATCACTCGTATTATTTGCTAATAATATTGAATCGTTGGAAGTTATTTATTCTGTGTTTCTTTGTTTATTCTAATCATACAAAACATACAAGATCTTCTAAGTGCTAGCTAGTAAATTCCGCGTGCTAGACTAAGTATAATTCTTCGTATCACATCTAACACAAGGAGTGTGTGTAGATCCGGTCAGTTGGTGAACTTAATTGGGCACTTTCATTACTAGCAGCCAAAGCTGATGTAATGGAACGACGCCAAGGCATAAAGACTTGGGGATGAAACATGCTTACATTTTGCAACTGATGTTGGCAATATAATGTAAGTCCCATGATTTCTAGGAATTGCAATTGGATATTGGCAATTGGGTGATCCCGTACCTTATTGAGCACTTTCGTTGCTAGCAGCCAAAGCTGATCTAATGAAACGGCGTCAATTAGGATCCTAGTTTTCAGTGAAAATTACATGGTTATTTAACCAATGGGTGTTTAATTTTCTTGAAAAGTTTAACTATCAAAAAATACTAATTTTGAACTTTTTCTGTAGAAATGGCCCAACCCGGAAACACTCCAAATATTACCTCCGCTTTCAAAATGATGATTGAAAAGGAGAAATTGACTGGGACTAAAAATTTCAACGATTGGTATCGTAATCTAAGGCTTGTTCTTAGGATAGCCAAACGTTTTGATTGTCTTAGTGAGCCTCTTCCGGTTGCTCCTCCTGCTAACTCTTCTAATAATGCACTTAGAATGTATAATGAAGCTTATGACAAGCACAATGATGCGGCTTGTCTCATGCTATCGGGGATGGATCCTCATCTGGTAAAACAGTTTGAGAATCATGGTCCGATGCAAATGATTGAGGAACTCAAACGCATGTTTGAGAAACCTCCAATGGCTGAGTTGTATGACGTACTTGACAATATAGCCAAGTGCAAGCAGGAAGCAACAACACCCGTAAGTACCCATGTGCTAGAGATGAAAGGATATCTTGACCAATTGGATGCACTTGGATGCGGGATGTGGAAGATGTTAAAGTTGGCCTCATCAATAAATCCCTCAATGAGGAATTGTATGGTGACTTCGTGCGCAACTTCAACATGCATTGCAAGGGGAAGACATTTTCTGACTTGCATGCAATGCTCATTGAACATGAGAAAGGACTCGCTAAGAAAGCTCCTACACCTGCTGTGATGGCAATTAGAGGTGGTAGGGTTGCTAAGCCTGGTAAACCGCACAAAGTGAACAAGAAGGGCAAAGGGAAAGCTGAAAAAGGAAAACAGGTCGTGATCCATCAGCAGAAGCCCAAGAAGCAGAATCCTCCTCCTAAGAAGGATTATCCTAAAAAGGATATGGCTGCTTGTCACCACTGTAACACTCCTGGACATTGGAAGAGGGACTGTCCATTGCTGCTTGAGGAGTGTCGCAAGAATAAAAATGCCAAGGCTGGGCAGGGCGCCAGCACATCAGGTATTTTTATGGTTGAATTATTTTCCTTTCCTCGTAAGCAAAATGCCTGGATATATGATACAGGATGTGGTACTCACATTTGTAATACATCGCAGGGGCTTAGAGGAGTAAAGAAGCTGAACTATGGGGAATGCTACTTGTATGTCGGCAACGGTATACGTGCAGCAGTGGAAGCCATAGGGACTTTTGACTTACTGTTACCTTCGGGTTTAATTTTAGTATTGAACAATTGTCATTACGCACCGTCTAATGGTTTTGAGCATACTTTTAATAATAATGGAATTTCGGTTTCTTTAAATTCTGTTTTTTATTTTAATGCAATTCCATTAAATGGTGTGTTTGAAATTGATATGGAAAATCATGCATCCAACGGAAATAATTCTATGTATAGCATCGGAAATAAGAGAATCAAGTCTAACTTGGATTCGTCTTATTTATGGCACTGTCGTCTTGCTCATATAGGCAAGAAACGCATGGAAAAGCTGCAACACGATGGGCTTTTGAAAAATATCAATGATGATTCAGTTGATAAATGCGAATCTTGCATATCTGGTAAGATGACGAAGAAACCTTTCCATAGCAATATGGAAAAGGCTTCGGATCTACTTGGAATAATACACACGGATGTGTGTGGTCCACTTAGACATGTGTCTAAGCGCGGTGCTAGCTACTTCTTGACCTTCACGGATGACTATAGTCGTTATGGTTATGTTTATTTACTTAAACATAAACATGAAGTCTTTGAGACATTCAAGGTCTTTAAAAATGAAGTAGAATTACAACTCGGAAAGAAGATTAAGGCCCTTCGATCCGATCGTGGTGGTGAGTATTTAAGCCAAGAGTTTAAAGATTATCTAACTGAGTGTGGCATTGTCCAACAACTCACTTCTCCTTATACTCCACAGCAAAATGGTGTATCTGAAAGGAGAAATCGTACCTTGTTAGATATGGTAAGATCTATGTTTAATCTTACAACTCTTCCCTTATCCTTTTGTGATTATGCTCTTGAAACAGCTGTTCACGTGTTGAATAGGATTCCAACTAAGAAGGTTGATAAGACTCCATATGAAGTATGGACTGGAAAAGCTCCCAACTTTTCTTACTTAAAGGTCTGGGGTTGTGAGGTGTTTGTTAAACGTGACTCACCTGATAAACTCCAACAAATATCTGTTAAGTGTATCTTCGTAGGATACCCTAAGGAAACGAAGGGTTACTACTTTTACTTCCCACTAGAAAATAAGGTCATCGTGGCTAGGTATGGCGAATTTCTTGAGGATAATCTAATATCTCAAAAATTCAGTGGGAGAGTATATGATCTTGAAAGTGATCATGAAGATACGTCACCTTCTGAAGGCACTAACACACTTCCTGTGGAACCTGAAAGTTTAGGTCCTCCACCTGAAGTTGAAGTGGTACCCATCCGTAGATCTTCAAGATCTACAAAAGCTCCTGATCGTCTATGTTTAAACATAGAGGATGAGGATTCTATACTAGTGGATCTCGATGAGCCAACTAGTTATAGGGATGCCATTAATAGTCCTGAAAAGGAAAAATGGCAACTTGCTATGGATGGGGAAATGCAATCCATGAAAGACAATAAAGTCTGGAATGAAGTAGACCTTCCTCCCAATGCTAAGGTAGTTGGGAGTAAGTGGCTCTTCAAAAAGAAGACGGACATGGATGGCAATGTACACACCTACAAAGCTCGTTTGGTGGCTAAAGGCTTTACCCAAACATATGGTGTTGACTATGAGGAGACATTTTCTCCTGTGGCTGACATTAGAGCTATTAGGATTCTTATAGCCATAGCTGCCTACTATGACTATGAGATTTGGCAGATGGATGTCAAAACCGCCTTTCTGAATGGTCGCCTAGATGAAGACATCTATATGGCACAACCTGAGGGGTTTGTGAATCCATAATTTCCTGAGCGTGTATGCAAACTTTAAAGATCCATTTATGGATTGAAGCAAGCATCCAGGCAATGGAATAAGAAATTTGATGAGGAAATCAAGAAGTTTGGATTTACTCAAAATTTTGATGAGCCATGTGTATACCACAAAGTTAGTGGGAGTAACACTACTTTTCTTGTCCTATATGTCGATGACATATTAATCATGGGAAATGATATACCAAGTCTTAATGAAGTTAAGGATTATCTTGGTAATTGTTTTTCCATGAAGGATTTAGGAGAAGCAGCGTATATCCTTGGAATCAAGATCTATAGAGACAGATCTAAGCGGTTGATCGGTTTAAGCCAAAGTGCTTACATGGATAAAATATTGAAGAGATTCAATATGCAAAATTCCAAGAAGGGATATTTGCCCATGCAAGTAGAACATGGCTTAAGTAGCGAAATGTGTGCTTCTACACCTGAAGAGGTGGCATACATGAAGAAATTTCCGTATGCTTCAGCAGTAGGATCTATCATGTATGCAGTTAGATGTACAAGGCCAGATGTGGCATTCGCACAAAATTTAACCAGTCGTTATCAACAAAATCCAGGGAAAGATCACTGGCATGCTGTTAAGAACATACTTAAGTATTTAAGGAATACTAAAGATATGTTTCTAGTTTTCGGGGGAAATCCAGACGCAGAACTGAATGTTACAGGTTACTGCGATGCGTCCTTTCAAACTGATAAAGATGATACGAAGTCTCAGACGGGTTACGTTTTTGTCATAAATGGAGGAGCTGTAGACTGGAAGAGTAAGAAGCAGAGTACCACGGCCATGTCTGCTACAGAAGCTGAGTATATTGCTGCATCGGAAGCTGCACAAGAAGCTGTTTGGATAAGGAAATTTATTTCGGATCATGGAGTGATGCCGTCAAATAAATTACCTATAAATGTGTATTGCGACAACTCTGCTGCAATCACATTCGCCAATGAACCTGGAGTTATGAAAGGCGCCAGACATTTTCGTAGAAAATACCATTATGTTCGAGAACAAGTCGAACTGGGTGAAATCAATGTACTCAAAGTTCACACAGATGACAATCTGGCTGATCCTTTCACGAAGGCATTACCTAAGGAAACGTTTACTCGACATGCTCGGGGTATTGGTCTTCGTATGCCAGATAGTTTCATGTAAATCTGTTGATTTAGTATTTTGGATAGGGACATGTAAACAATTATTATTTTAATGAAATAAAGTGCGGATAACGTTTATTCTCATTATTAATATTTGTGTCCTATATTTGCATGTTTAAATCCGTGAATAATTAATTTATTCTAAATAGTCCGTTGTCAATTAATAATATGGGAATATTATTAAACTAAGACAAATGTGAGGATTGGTAGAATGTACTGTAAGGTTAAGACACCAATGTCACATGATATTCAATATTGGATAAATTAAATATAGGACTTATCCCAACCACATGATTATACTTTATGGATCATAGTCATTAAGTATATCATGAATATTTATCCTCAGACTTGAGATACCAGGTAACTGCCGAGGATGTAGCTCATTTTCTGTGAGGTAGTCTAACGCTATCCGTAAAAGGTAGTTATAAGGGCTATTTTCGGAAGTGATGCGAAATTCAAGGGTTATGCTTGTAGTCAATAAAGGATTTGTTCCTTCAACTCTGTGTTGAAGTTTAATACTGCTTGGCCACTCGTAGGATTGACAAGATGTTTGCGTGCGCACGCCCAAAGTCTATCTGGAAGACGTTCAGATGTTTTGGTAATCTTGTTCAATTATGTATAAACGAGAAACTAATAGTTAAATTATGGAATGACCAAGATCCATATCCATATTAACGCGGTATTAGCAACAAAAGGATAAGTATGATGATTATATCATCACGTGGTTTTTTCAGGAAAACCATACTCGGATCGAGCTGGGAGCATTGGGATCTGTTAAGCTAGACTAGCCCATGTCATTACTATATTAATAGTTATCCAAGTGGGAGCTGTTAGAGTTTGTGAATAATTATTAATATATGTATGTCCGGTTTCAAACCCGAGACTCGGGATTGCACACAATACGTGAGAGTTCCAATGGTTTGAATAAATTAAATATATTTTATATTTATATTTATTCATTTCACAAAACAAATATTTAACGACAGTTAGTACTTAACGGAGTTAGAGATAATGGTCGTTAAAGGACTAAATGTTAAACAAGGCAAGAAAAGGATCTAGAACCCCTTTCTTGGGGTGAAAGTTGGCCGACCCTTCCCATAAGGGATTAGGGTTCGGTTTGGGTGGAGTAGGGAGCAAGACAAGGAAAACTATAAATACATCCCATTGTGTTTCATTGTTTCCCTAATCTTGAATCCCCTACAAGCCAAACTTCTCTCCTTCTCTTCTCCTCCTAGCTAAGTACCGATCGGCCCTTTTTAATACCACTAGGTATTGCCGATCCAAGTAAAGCTTTCAAAGTGTTTGGTTTGTTTTGTGATTTGAACCTAGCTTTTCCCATTGGAACGCTAGTATTACGTGTGTACAAGAACGAGTGTCAAGCTTATTTTAGCTTGTGTTGTTTTGCCCTAGATCGATCCATATAAACCTAATTAGGGTTTATATAATTTTGTTCTTGAAGCACGTGATTCCTTGTTCTTGCTAGGAATCAAATAAGGTACGCTTTCTATTTAATTTTTAGTTAATTAATTTACATGTTGTTGTAGATCTTTCCGCTGCGTATACTTGTGATGATTATGTGTTTATAGTATTTTTATCAATGTTGCAAAAATCGTGAATCGGTAGCGTGGCGGTCGACCACCCTGTAGCGATTAATCGGCCAAGGCGGGATTAATCGGTGATTAATCGGATTGGCATTTTTTGCATGTTTTGGGTATTTCTGGAGACCAAACTAAATATCGTAACTGATTCCAAGCCTACTATGTTTTCAAACCTCAATAAAAGGCTCCAATTCTGATTATGAGGCTCATTGTGTGTTATAAGTGAAATAAACGATCCCCAAATTAAGTAGAATGCCTAAATTTTTATTTTTTTTAAAGCTGACCGATACGGCCGATTTCTGGCCGATTTTTTGCCCAGACCGATTTTTTGACCGATATTCAAAATTCTACAAGGTCGAAGGCCGATAAGCGATATATCGGCCGATACAGCCGATTTTTGCAACATTGATTTTATGATTCACATATTCCAAAAGGTGTTGGTTATATTTGAGGTCTAATATTCTTTATGAACTCAAACATCTCTCCTGTCTATGGCCGATGTGGATTTGCCTAGTGTGTAACGTTCACTCATCTTATAGACTCACTGACCTTGATGAGAATATAAGATATACTAGAGGTGTCCTCCTGAACACCTCTGGAGGCTTATAATATTCGATGAGGTTTGCCCCACAATCCTGAATGACATATGTTTAGCTATGATACCATTTGCTATATCCATACAATCATATTATCAATATTGTTTGTTTTTTTCTTACAAGTAGCTTACAGATTCGTTTTTTGTTGTCTCAGTGGAGACTTTCTATAAGGTAACATCTTAAACTTCATAATGGAACACCTTTAGTGGTTTTTGTAATTAGGATAAAAGGTTTTAGTGATTTAAATGAATTTTTTTATTATAGCCTTATGTTTTTATCTGTTTTTTTTAGTTCACGTGATAGTTACAAATGACAATTATGTTAAAAAAATGATAGTTAATCATTTCTGGATAAAAAGGCAGAACGACAACGCTTGGGTTTTTGATGTTCAAGTCTAGATGGTGATAGCTTTCTGGACCATTAACGAAACAACGATATGCTTGAATATAAATATGTCCACGATCATAAACATTATCAATATTTTCAGAAGGTAATGTACCCCTTGGATGTTGGAGGACCCCATGGATGTGAGTAATTTAATTTTATAATAATACTATTACAGCATACGTCCATCATTCAATTTAGATTGTAGTATTTTAATTACTGCTTTTGTATGCAATGCATTTTTTATCACATTTACTAAGCTCGTGATTTATTATTAAAAAATATCAACAATTCGATCAAAGTGTATAATAAACTTAATTTCTACTTGGGAAACCCGCGGGTTGCAGCGGGAGTGTTTGTGGCACATTTTTTTTTTTTTTTTTTTTTTTTTTTTTTTGTGTATACGTGTATGTTTACTAATGACTATTTACAGGCATGTTTCAGCTTCACTATCCTTCTCTGCACCACTATCTACATTCTGTGACACAGCGTCACCATCCTCCCCGAATCATGCCTTTGTTAGTGCAGCTTTCACAGATGGCTGAACACCATCAAGCAGATTTGGATGCCCCTAAACCACACATATACTTACACAGATAAGATGGGATAAAATGGAAATATGATCGCATAGTAGGACAAAGTGATACTTGAAATTATAAATCCATAAACTTTATAACCTTTTCAACAACAACCTAGAAAGCGTGAAACGAATCGAATTTTGCCAAATAAAATGAATTCTGGAAAGTTATGCATATTTATACTCTTTTTTATCAGAAAAATTATTTCGTGAACAATGGCGCAAGTTTCGTTAATTTTTGAGTCCGTTTGGTATGTCAAATGAGTCCCACGGTGTTTTTATAAAAAAATTAGCCATGTTGGCAGTTTTAGTTCCTCCACCCCCTATTTTCGTTTCACTCCCCTCACTCCCATATTTACACATTTAGTCCCTCCCTCAAAATTATATATACCCCTAAAATAATATTTTATTTCATTTTCTCACACACACACCCATAGCTATCTCTCTCTCCCTCTCTTCACCCCACCGCCGGCAACACCCACCGTCCGGCCAACCACCGTCGCCGAAATATTTTCCGGCGATACCTTTTCTTTTCCGAATCAATAGATCGGTGTATGTAGACCATTTCTGGAGCTCGTGAGCTTGTGACGCGCCTCGTATCACCGTCACGTGCCACCACCGCCTACTGCCACCCTCTCCGCCACCACGCCGACGCTTCACAACCCTTTGTATTTGGTAAAAACCCCTCACGCGCTTACCCCCACCCCTCTTGGTTATTATTTTCCAAACCCTAATTTTTAATTTTTTTTTATAAAACCGATTTTAATATAAAACTTTTTATAAAACCTTTGTAAAACCATGAAAAATGTGTGGATCTAGTGTTTTTAACCCCGACTCGGTCTTGACTCGGTGATTCACCGAGTCAACTCGCGTTGACTCGGGCGAGTTACCTATTGTTTTGCTCTCTTTTAATTCTAATCTCTTGTTTATGTTTTAGTTTGGATTTTTGGATTGGTTTTGGGTTTCTTTGTCTCTCGGCAGTTGGTACGAAGTGGGGCGATTCGATTTGGAGTTGGATTGGTTTTGGTTCGGATTGGATTTGGAGTTGTGTTTGGATTTGTTTAATTTCATGTATATTTTTTGTATATTAATTGCAACTGTGGTAGATTCTGAACCACACAATATAATAATGGATGGATTAATTGCCTTGTTAATGACTGTTTTAGTGCAAATGATGTTGCTACAGTAGACCTACAGTGAAAAACAGTGCTTAGCACAGTAATGCACAGTAGCACCACAATTTTGCGCCACACATTGGTGCACTAATTACTTTGTTAATGATGTTTTTTTCCTAATCCAAAAATTGGGTTTTATATAGATTTTATTTATTTATATAGATTGTATAATTTCAACTACTTAAGGGTACGTATCAAAGTTGTTAGGAATTATCAATTTCATAAATTATCCTAGAGACAAGAGAATTTAAACATATAAGATCATACAAATTATTAAAATGTGTTTTTATTCATTATCATCAATTGAAACGCCTCAAACCCGAAAGTCTGGTTAGTTAGATTTACCCGTTTAGCATATGGTTGTTAAACTAGAATTTAATCACACGCAATGGAAACTTTCAATACATAGTGCCTTCAAATTCAAAATGAACACATATCCTCAAAACATAATGTAATTGTTTAATGACATAATATGGTAATTGGAATGTAACTCACGGGATGTGCGTGTTAAGTCTTACCCTGATGTGCGTGTTAAAAATCAACCATGTTGATTGAGCTATAATTTTATAAGCCTATATAGAACTTTAACTTAAAATAACACATCATATCATAACATAGTATGGTCATAACATATCATAAGGCAACATAACATCACGCAATTCCTTTACTTTACGTAGTTGTTCAACCACTGGCAAGCTACAAAGGCATGCTAACCCTTGATTTGGTGTATATATATATATATATATATGATATTTTTAATACTTGTAAGGGTATATATAAAATTAATTCTTATAGGGGTCATCTAATCAATATTGATACATAGTGCCTCATATATTATATGATGTTTCGAATGAAAAAAGAAAATGTTAGCAAATTTCTTTTTTAAGGTTAACCCTTCGGATTAACTTGTCTAGTTTTCAAGAAATTGTAATACTTTTTCCGTTGATACAAATTTAATCCCTCATCAACTCTTTTACCTCTTAACGCGTTTCCCACATTTTTGTTAGTCGTATGTATTTAGGATTAGTATTCGAGTCCATGTAATATTCGTATGGGCTCAGGCCCGAGGTCTCTTGTAAGGGTATTTATATACCACGTTTATGATTAATGCAAGACACGATTCATTCATTATCCTACATGGTATCAAAGCCAAATCGATCCTTTACTAAACCCTAAATAATTTTTTTTCTTTTCCAGTTTCTTCAGTCGATTGTTAGCTTCCGTTTGATAAGCTAGTCGACAGTTGGTTCCTGCTTTTAGTTGATCGTTGGTTGCTGTTTGATAACCAGTCAACTCTTGTTCTCTTCTTCTTGTCGATCGTTAGTTGTTGTTTGATAACTAGTCGACAACAGTTGCTGCTTTATTGTTTATTGTTTTCTTCACGTTATTGTTGTTGCTTTATTGTTCTTCTCGAGATACATCATGACAGGCTCTACTCCTCCACCTCAAGTTATCCTTCTCTCTGATAAGATGATGACCATCAACAATATCCCTACTCTTGTTCCAGTCAAATTAGATGTTGAGGAGATGAATTACTCATCATGGACTTATTTTATCAAACATATATGCAAAGGATATTCCATCTTGGATCACCTACTCGGCAAGTCTTCGGATGATGCAACATCAAGTGCTCCACCCTCACCTCCTGATGCCGAATGGTTAAAAATTGACACCATTGTACTTTCTTGGATTTTCATTACTTTGTCTCCTACGCTTCAACAACGTCTTGTTAATGAGGATCCTCAAACGGCCAAGGAGGCATGGGACATGCTTGCTTCAATCTTCAATGACAATAAGCGTTCTCGCTCTATTGCATTGAAGGCCGAACTTCGTACTATAAAACTTGGTGCTAAGCATTGATGCTTATTTTCGGAAGATTGAAAACATGGCCACTATCTTATCAAGTTTGGGTTCTCCTATTAGCAATGATGACATTGTTACTTTTGCCTTGGAAGGGTTACCCGCGAAGTATGATAGTGTTTCAACTATAATTGCTCATCGTGAAGTTTTTCCGGATCTTAAAACGGTACGTTCCATGCTTACTACGGAAGACATGCGTTTAAAGACTCGTGGTATTGATACTTTGGTTGATTCTACCTCATCCTCACCGATGGTTTTATTGGCTAACTCGACTTCAAATGCAAGGCGATCTATCAACCCTAATGACAAGGTGCACAAACCGTGTTTTCTTTTTGCTCAAGGTTTTTGTAGGTTTGGTGTTCATTGCAAGTTTCTTCATGATGGTATACATAATAATCCTTCGAAGCGACCCTCTACTGTTGCTGCTCCTACCAGTTCCAATTTGTCTTCTCCTGATTTGGCTAATTTGCACTCTCTTTTAGCTAAATTGGGTATTCAGTGTAATGAGAATGGGCGTGCTAATGTTAATTCACAAATGTCTACTGTTAATTCCCAAGTGCAAAATTCGCAACCCATAGCTTGTGTAGCTGCTCCACCAGGTTTTGAAAGACCGGCCCAGCCCATGTCTTCTTTTCAGCCCGGTCCATCTTTTCATCCATACGGAGGTCAGGGGGTTTCGATGGTCACTGGTGGTTCTAATTTGCAAGGGGGTTCACTTATGCATGGGGTTCCACTTAGCCAGGGTCAACCTACAGTCAGCGGTTCATCACAGCAGCATGGAACTTGGCAGTTCATACCAGCTGGGTTCACACAGCCACAGGGAGGTTCGATTCATGTGACTGGGGGTTCTTCTATGACTGGTTCACATCCAAGGGGGTTCACTACAGGGTCAAGAAACGATTTTACCTCATGCTTTTACTACTGACACTCTTCAGACCCCTACTGATGGTAACTGGAATATGGATACAGGTGCGTCCTCTCATCTTAATGATGATATCAATTGTCTTAGTGATGTTTTTAATTTGTGCATCTATCCCTCTGTCGCAGTTGGTGATGGGCATTCTATTCCTGTCATCAACTCTGGCCATAGCATTTTGCCAACACCTACACGTCCCCTTCATTTAAATAATATTTTAATTACTCCCAATATTGTCAAAAATTTGATCTCTGTCCGTCAATTTGTCCGTGATAATTATTGTACAGTTGAGTTTGAGCCTTTTGGTTTTTCTGTTAAGGAGTTTCAAACGCGTCGGGTGCTGCTCCGCTGTGATAGCAATGGAGATCTTTATCCAGTTACTCAACCTTCCACCATTCCGCATGCTTTTCTAGCGACTCAGTATACATGGCATCAACGTCTTGGACATCCAGGAAGTGAAGTGCTACGTCGTGTCCTTTCAAGTAGTTCTATTTCATGTAATAAAGAGAAGTCTCCCGTTCTTTGTCATGCTTGTCAGCTTGGCAAACACGTGAAATTTCCATTTGTTAGTTCTCATAGTTTGGTTAATTCGTCATTTGATATTGTACACTCGGACTTGTGGACTTCCCCAATTCCGAATCTTTCTGGTTTCAAATATTATGTCTTGTTTTTGGATCATTATTCTCAGTTTGTTTGGGTTTATCCTTTAGTTAATAAATCTGATGTTTTGTCTAAATTTACTTTGTTTCGTAGCTTTGTTCGTACTCAATTTAAATGTGAAATTAAGTCTTTTTAGTGTGACCATGGTGGGAAATTTGATAACCAAGCCTTTCATAAACTCTTTTCAGATAATGGGATTCAATTTAGATTTTCTTGTCCTCGCACTTCTCAACAAAACGGGAAATCCGAAAGGATGTGTTAGGAATATAAATATTCATATGAAGGCTCGGTCACCCCGAGTATCTACTTAGCATTTATATAGCTCGTAGGCTTATTTATATTAGCTTAGTAATATTCATATTAGTATTAATAGTATTAGTCGTAGTTATATTTGTGGAGTGGGTCGGGGCTTTCCCCACTGTCAGCTCACTTCACAGCCCACTAGGGGCACTATTATTAGGAAGTATAAAAGCCCTTCCCACACAAGGGAAGGGTGGAACTCTTGTCATAATTTCACCTACAATCTAATAGATACAAGTTTCTCCCAACTCTCTCTCTCTCTAACTTCTCTCTAGTTCATCTCATCTACCATGGATCTAATCTTCCATAACCCAAGACCACCCGAATCATCCACACAATCAAGATGGTTATTTCCTACAATTGGTATCAAGAGCCATGGTTAGATCCGGTTTGATTATGTGTCGGTCTTAATTTATTCTTTATGTATGGTTTGAACATTTTTTTTTGTCTAACTGCTTGCATCTTCTTTTTGTTCGAATCATTTCATATTGTTAAATAAATTTGATTCTTGGGTCATGTTTTGGTATATCTCATCGTTGGGCCTTTAATGTTATCTTGGGTTGTGGCGCTTTACAATTTTTTGTTTCTGTTTTGGATACATTATGAAGGATCTATGTGGGGTTCATTTATTTGCTTTAGTTTGAGATCCTGCGGCTAGTTTGAGATCTATGTGGGGTTCATTTACTTGCTTTTGTTTGATGTTGTTTGTGATTTTTCTGTTGGGTTGGTGCGTTAGTGCTCACAGAGTTGTGGTTAAAGTCATTTTTTTTGTTTGAGTATCACCTCTCGGTTTAAAAGTCTTGGTGAGATTGTCAAAGATCTTTGAAACTGTTTTAATAAGTAAAGTAGTGACATTCGAAGATGGATTCGGTTTGCTTGATGTTATTGTTCCATACTACTTATCTTTGATATTGGTTGTTGAGATCTCGGTTTAAGGACTTGGTGCTTGTACATGTTCATTGTTGCTGTTTGTGTCCAAAGGGATTGTTCTTGGATGCGGTTTGTGGGTGCAGTTCGGATTGTAGCCTAAAGTGGTATAAAGACAAAATTGGGTGATAGTGACAGCGTTGACTGGTCAAAAACGCGGTTTGTCTGTATGATTATGAATGCTGTTTGTCTAGTTATCATGAACGCGGTTTGTCTGTTTAATCACAAACGCGGTTTGTATGTTTAATCACGAACGCGGTTTGTCTGTTTAATCACGAACGCGGTTTGTCTATTTAACCACGAACGCGGTTTGACTGTATAATCACGTACGCGGTTTGTCAGTATAGTCATGAACTCGGTTTGTCTGTATAGTCATCAACTCGGTTTGTCTATATACTCACGAACTCGGTTTGCACAGATGCGGCTTGTCTGGGTTGATAAAGGTGAAACAAAATAGAGGGAGATGAAGCAATGACAAAGACCATAACCATTTGAACAACAATCATCAGACAACAACAATTAATACTACAACAGATTCACAACACAACTGAGCATCAAAACATATTCATACTGCTATATGAACTATACATATTCGGTTCAAATACAAATCCACAAAACCAAGTCCAATTACATTTCACTTTCAACAAACATCTACCCTCAACCAATCTACAAATTACCACTACCCTAAAACTGCCTCATCCTATCAACAGCTAGACTCAAAATTAAATTGAATGAATATACAATGATCTCTGAAATCATTTCGTGCCCAACAAAGTATATCATGACTTCTCAAAAGTCAAACACACGAAAGAAATGAACAATCATCATCGATCTAATTTTTGAAGTTTATACTTCATTAATATCCGAAAAATTAAAAGAATAATCAAAACAATTTAGTGTTTTAATCTCTCTTTTGATTCGGTTAGAAAAACACATGAACAACCTTACCCGAGACCCTAAGGATGGATCTTGAAGACGTATGTCTTGATCGGTTTTGAGCATCGAATGAAACCTTAGGGTGACCTAATGAGTTTAGATATGAATTTGTAAGTTTGGTGAGAGGTGTTAGTGAAAAGGGTCGGATTTGTTCATGTTATTGGAAATGATGAGGGTTTGAGTGATTACTGATATGTGGTTGCTGCGTTACAAAGGCAGGGAGGCGGATTAGTTGGTAATGAAGATGGAGATTAGGGTTTGGGTGAGAGGCTGTTGATAGTGAGATGGGGGGCGTTTTTTTTAGTATGAGATTAGGGTTAGGATTTGTGCTAAAGTGGGAGTTAAATACCGAAATATTAGGGTTTGATTAATTGTGTGGCTTGGTGAATGTGTTATCTTATATTTTGTAAATATGGGCTAATTGGTGTGGACCCTATACTATCCGGATTTTAATCATAACATTGGGCTTCCTTGGGTTTTGGACTCGATTTTTCCATACTGCATTTACTGGATTGGACCACAATTCACAGATATGGTTTATCATATTTGGTTATCCGAATTTAATATTAGGATACACAGATGATGGATAATATTTGATAATGTGTGTGGTATATTGTGGAGGCACAAATTTTTCAAGGATTCACACGTCACGGCTAGTATTGGGGTTTGTGAATGTCGATGTGATTTCAGAATTGCAGATCTGGCAGCATTGTTCTATTAGTACCTACGACTTGAGTGAGCCTGCAGTTTGATCTTTGCAATTTGAGTTATAGCTGACAAATAACAATTTGTTTAAATTGCGATTTGTCAAGTTGCGTTTTGACTTGTTGCGACTTGACTGATAGCAATTTGACCAGTTACGATTTGACGTTGCTAGTTGACACTTGCGATTTGACTAATTGTGATTTGGTTAATTGCAATCAGACTTGTTGCAAGATTGACAACCTGTGACTTGACTTGTTGCGATCTGATCAAGTTGTGACTTGACTTCTTTGACTTGAATTTTGAAGATTAGCATTGCAACTCACTCTTAGGCGTTCTTGTTAATTTCACGGTTTCTCTTGTTGATTTTAGAAAATCCCGCGAAAGATTCGATTTCTCGGTTTAAATCACAAGAGCTGTAAAATCCCGTGAAATTAATTTGCACACGTAGGCTGGACTTGGATTTAGACATAATAAAACTTAAGGGGTTTGACTATTATTTTCGGGATAAGTTTGTGCTTCGAGATCAGCAGGAATTGGGAAATTATGGTGACTTGGTTGGTTTGTTAATTCACGGGTTGGTGTACTTAGTGTCACAAACATCTCGGGGTGGATGGATGCACGATGTTTGATGACCCTTGCTCAAGCGTATTTAAGGTGATTAGACCTGGATGTTCAAGAAGTGGATATATACAATAAAGGATGGAAGGTTGGGTATATATCACTACCTATATTTAAAGGAGTTACGTTGTTGTGCTCAATATAGGTTCTAAATCACAATTTGCAATTTAAGGTGATTAGACTTGAATGTTCACGAAGTGGATATATACAATTAAGGATGGAAGGTTGGGTATATATCACTACCTATATTTAAAGGAGTTACGTTGTTGTGCTCAATATAGGTTCTACATCACAAATTAAGTGCAAGTATAAGTCGCGAACTTGTCCTTTATCAAGCTTCATCAAGTGATTGTTGTTTCTCAAGCTTCTAATGGGATTATTGTTCAAGATCTTCTCAAGAGGTAGTCAGGCTTAAAGACAAGAGGTGATTTGTTTGGAGACATGTTTTAACCTTTTACTCACTTTAAAGTCATATGCATTTCATCAAGCGGTTTTGGCATATTACGAGCTTCAATGAATTGTTAATCTACTAAACCATTGATGATGAGGAAAGCAAGGGGTTACTACAAGAGAGTCTTAATCACCATCTTCGTTGCAGTAGTTTCATTTGTCTCTTTCCATGTTTTGTGCCTGTCAAATTCACAAACATCACGGACTCTCAGCTTTGGCAAAAAGGTCATTTCATGTCCTTTTTGAGGGGGAGAATTATCGCAAGTTTCCTAGAAGTTCCATCTCCAGCGATGTGAATTTTAGCAGTTCCGGTTACAGCGGGTCAGATCGTATCGGTTCAGTCTCCAGCGGTTTGAATCTTAGCAGTGTCGGTTACAGCGGGTCAGATCGTAGCGATTCAGGATTCAGTGGTTCAGTCTACAGTAGTTTGAAGCTTACTGTTGTGCAGTTAGTTATTGAATTTATTTCTCAGATAAATCTCAAGAACTGTAAAATCCTGTACACAGTACGACAACTATTCCACATCCAAGTAGCTGGGTCAGACAACTTTGTTTGATAGGACTGACTATGAGTCATGAGCACTTCTAAGAATTAGCGCATGTTTCTTCTCTTTTTGGGCTAGTCAACAGCACAAGATGATCACGAAGTTAATCAGGTATTCTTTATTTGTGATTGAAGTTGAATTTCACGAAGGCGTCTACTTATTTTATCTTGAAGTCGGGGTTGGTTGGATGCATGACCTTCAATGATAACTTGCTCATGCGTAAAATTTAAGTTGAAGACTTGGGTTATCTAGTTACCAGCAGTCGGGGTAACTATCACTTAAGAGTTATTGGAGTACTCAGTGTCACACGTCAATGACGATGTCGATAATCGCAAGAGGTGTTAATGTCACATACTTTGGTTGGGTATTGAGCACTTAGAGATTTGCTTGGAGCATTAATTCTCTACACCGTTCTTCCAACATTAGTGCAAGCTTAAGTAACAAATTTGGGGACTTCTACTTCAGTTTTTAGTATTGGTGTATCGGGTTTTCTTCATCGAGTGGTCACTAATCTATGTACAAGGTTGGTTAGTTGGCCAAAGGTTTTAAAAGTTGTGATGTGATCTGTAATCTTCACAAGATATTCTTTACCTAAACTGATGCTCACCAAAATTCAAAATCAGTCATGCCACTTTCAATCTATTACTGTCTCACGGTTTCTTCTTGTTTTTGTAAAATCCCGCGAAAGAACTTATTTCTCGGTTTAAATCATTGATTTGTAAAATCCCGTGATGATGGACTATGCACTCTTGACCATGATCGGGTTAAAACCATTATCAAAGTTCAGCTATAACATCACAAATGGCTGGATCGAGGCATTTAATCGACAAGATGTGACTACAGGGTTAGTTCAAGTATTATTTATTTGAGGCTGAAGTGAAATTTCATGGGTGCGTGTACTTAGTATCTGAAGATATCGGGGAGGTTGGATGAAGATTCTTCGAGATCCTTGTTCGAGCTTTCAATACAATGACGAGGACTTGGATATCTAGTTATTTTGTCTTTCTCTCTATTACAAAATAACTATCACTTTAAGGAGTCACGTTGTAGTGCTCAGTGTCACACGAAGATGTGGATATCCAAGAGGTGATGTACGTCTCATACTTGATGGTTGGTTGGTTGAAGAGTATAGAGTACTTAGGGATTCGATGTTGCACGAAGTCTCTACACAGCTCTTTGTCACGCATTAGTACAAGTTTAAGTCACAAGTTCGGGTTATATTACTTCAGTATCAAGTTCATCATATTGGGTTTTCTCCATCAGTGGTCACTACATCAAGCCGACAGAATGATAATGGGGTTGGTAACGAGTTAGATGAGAGAAGAAGTAAAGAGAGAGTAATGACGTCTGTACACTTCAGTGCAGGCCT
This sequence comes from Artemisia tridentata subsp. tridentata, assembly GCA_021014915.2. Taxonomy (NCBI): domain Eukaryota; kingdom Viridiplantae; phylum Streptophyta; class Magnoliopsida; order Asterales; family Asteraceae; genus Artemisia; species Artemisia tridentata. The sequence goes on along the minus strand of CP139502.1, from coordinate 350,168,556 downwards.
CGTTCTTCAACATTATGACGTCTGTACAAGTCAGTGCAGGCCTCGCTCTTCATCATTATGACGTCTGAATACATCAGTTCAGGCCTCGTTCTTTAAAGAAAAGAAAAGTGTACGCTTGAGTGCACTTTATCTTCTAAAGAAGAGGAATCTTCTTATTTATGGCCATTCTCATCAACAAGTTTCATGCTCTTTCCGTGCTTATTCAGTCTTCAAGTGGATCGGCGCACATTGGAGTATATTCTTATTCACTTGTTCAACCAAAAATTGCAGTTGACAAGCATATGCAATTTTTGAGGGGGGGGGGAAAGGGTGAATAAACAACATGTTAGTCTTCAAGAACCGTCAAGTGGAGCTACTTACCGTTGATGGTATTCATATTCACTAGTTCAATCATCAAAAATTGCAGTTGGCAGGCATATGCAATTTTTGAGGGGGGGAAAGGGTGAATATTAATCTACATGTTAGTTGATGATTGAGAATTGGTCATACAACTCCTGAATACGTCTGTTCAGGAGTCGTGCAAACCATGGTTCTCCAACACTACCTCTTCCTTCGTCTTTCAAGGTGTTGAAGAACATGGTCATGGAATGCTAATCGACAAAGTCTCACGGGTTGGTCCAATCAGCAACAAAGGGTTTCTAGTCAATGCTTCATGTATACGTCATTAGGCTACATGTACACATCATGATGATGATTCCGATTAATCGTAACCATCATGGGGGAGAGAAATGTGTACACCAAGGACGCACAACAGGTTCACGTGATCGGGCTTAATCATATATTCCGGTGTTGAGAACCGCAGAGATGATAAGTGGTTCAACTTGTTACCTTGGTATTTACGTTTCACTGTTACGTCATGAGCTGATTAATCGTAACCATCAGGGGAGAGAGAATGTGTACATCAAGGACGCACAACAGGTTCACGTGATCAGGGCTTAATATCCAAGGATGGATACATACTATAGATGATCAGTGGTTCAACTTGTTACTTTGGTGTTATACTAAAGACTGAAGAAGGTCGAGTCGTCAGTCTACTCTTCATTCTCTGTTGGGTGTTATCATCTCATGTGTATGTTGCGGGCTGATGGGTTATATGTAAGGTTACTGGAAGGCATTTGGTGAGATGAAGATGATTGGTATTCTATTCCTCCACATTGGGCAATCTTGAAGAAGGTCGAGTCTTCAGTCTTCTCTACATTCAAGAATGTTGAGCTCTTTTCTTACAACTTGATATTTAACTTAATCCCATGACAGTTCTTGTTTGATGAGTTGTGGAGTTAAGTTAGGTTCAAGTTGTTCCGTAGTTTAAGGTTAAGGTCCAACTTGATTTTAACCTAATCTCATGACAGTTCTTGTTTGATGAGTTGTGAGGTTAAGCTGAAATCAAGTTGTGACTGGGCTTAAATTTGTGGTTTAGTTTAACCTCATGACAGTTCTTGTTTGATGAGTTGTGGGGTTAAGCTAGATTTCAGTTGAGGCTCAACTTAAACTACCGAAAAGATGCCTAAGGTTTTTGACGGCATCACTCTAGGACGGGAGTGTTAGAAGATTAAAGACGTCATGCATTTGGTTATCAAAAGACTTCTCCATATTTCGGGCGTTCATCCAAAGTCTTCTTCCTATTATGGGTGTTCATCAGAAAGGTTGTCAGATTGGGGGAGAGCACTAACTAGGGGAGAGTGAAAAGCCAGAATCAATCCCTGTTTATAAGTGCTCACATTGCTCTTCAGCAAGTCAAGTGATGAATGCGGTGAAAATTCAGAATGCTGAGGAGTAATGGTTTCTGGTTCGTATCCTTGTACATATATACTTATTCATATTTTATATCATTTTTGTAAATAGATATATAGAAATCCTGCAATTTGTAAATAGAGTATCTTAAATCCAGAAAAACCATAAAAATTGAAAAATAGAAAATACCAAAAATAGTTTCACCTAGGCATGTCTTCTGTTTATCGATAACATTTACGGACTTAGAAATGTCATTCAATAATGGCACGGGTCTTTAAATGAAGCTCGAGCAAAAGTTAAAGTGATTAGTAAAACATGTCTAAATGGCTTGCTATTACTTTAGATAGCAACCCACGCTTCATACTGGGGAAAGCACGTCGCCAAAAAGACGGTTGTTCCTCCAACTGGGTGATGTTCACCTGGGCATGGATTACTTTATATCCATGTTTCTTCTATCTGATGTACGTTTCAGTGCATCATTTCTTGAAAAAGAAGAGAAATCTTCTTAGTATAACAAATAGTTTTCATTCTATGATTCTTCTGAAAATTATTTGTGAGACACTTGGTGAATATGTGTTGTATGAAATTTGTTTATACTTGGATTATGCATAAAATTTGTCACTCAATCAACGACTAAAAAAAACCTCATGACAGTTCTTGTTTGATGAGTTGTGGGGTTAAGCTTGATTTTAGTTGAGGTTCAACTAGAATACGGGTCATTGATTGAGGGGGAGAGTGAATTCAGATTTTATATCATCAAACGGACTTATTGGTTAAATCATACTTGCTTGAAATGGTTTTGTAGTTAATGGAGTTTTAGGTGTAGAGGATCTTGCAAAAACTTTATATCAAATGGCCAAATGTGTTAGTTGCTAGAAAGTTTAGGACATTATGTGCAATTTGCTTATAGTTTCCTAGCTTTATGTATCTAGAAGGTTCATTTGTGTTACTTTGGAATCCTCGTATAATCCCCAAAATGCTTTAAGACTCAAAACCTAAAAGAAGTTAGAAAACCAGTTGTGTTTGATGTTCTTGAATGCTCCACTGGCATTTGTATGATCTAAATGAATGAGTTTCAAATGTTGTTTGACTTTTGTTGGTCGATTGCTGCATAATTGTTGTTGATATTGTGCATATGTTCTCAGGATTCGCTTAGGTAGATTGCTATTATGTTAGAATCATGTTCCTAAGATCCTGAATTGAATATTGAAATTCGTGTGAATTGCCATGTTCATGATTGCTATTTGCTCTTCATGCTAGATAGTGGTTTGACGTAGTTCCTGATTGTGGTTTGATTATAAGATGAACTTGGTATTATTATGTGGCAAGCTGCTGAAGGGTAGCTATTTAGGAATAGTGTATCTGTATGTATGTATATCTGTGTTGATATTCTTATGCAGATTCCATAGCCAAAATGAATGTACCAGTTCCCATTCTAACCATTTGATCAGACGTTCAAACTCTATTGATTGGCTCGGAATTCACCACGACAACAACATTGGCAGCAACAACAACAACAACACCGTCATCACCACCACCACCTTCAGTGAAACAAAGCAATATTTGTTCCGATCTCTCCAAGTGGGGATCTACAATACTTGGACGTTCTTGTTGGTGGATGGATAATCGATGTTGACCATTGACTCCTTTAGAGAAGCGGATGATCACATCATCTGTGCAAAAAGGTCAATATCATTCGTGTCATTAACAATCACTTTTTGCAAAATTAGAAGCAGTGAATCTCCCTCTTAGATTAAGGGGGAGCATAGTATGTTCCATTATCAGAAAACATTAAATCGGACACATTTTCTCTCACATTTTTCTAACTTATTTAAATCAATTGGGATCACAAATCTCAAATGGTTTGAAATTTTTGATCGGGGGAGAGAATGTGATTTAAATATGTAATCTGATAAAATGTGATGATTTGAACAATATATGCAAGCTCTCCCGTATGTGTTAAACCATTTTATATATCAATGCACATATTGAGGGGGAGCAAAATGTTTTGGATGTGAAAGTAAGCTCTCCCGCATGTGCTAAACCATTTTGTATATCAAGGCACATATTGAGGGGGAGCAAAATGTTTTGGTCATAAAAGCAAGCTCTTCCATATGTGCTAAAATCTTTCGTATATCGATGCACATATTGAGGGGGAGCAAATGAACAAAAAGGATTTGGCATAGCATGAGATCGTGACTCAGACTTCACCAATGAATTGACGAAACTTGAATTGTCATCAATCGAAAGGATACGTCTTGGCCGGGTAATAATTTCAAGCTGGTCTAACCAGTGATGTAAGCGTGTCTCGAAAAAGATGTATCTGAGTAGAGTGTACCATTTCGAGAAACTTTCTGTGGACTTGACCAGGCCGGGTAATAATTTCAAGCTAGTCTAACTAGTGATGTAAGCGTGTCTCGAATCGGTCATGTTCACTGAAAGTGGATCAATTCAAAAGTGCGAGCTCTACCTAACATGTGCAAATTTATAAAACAATCAACCGAGCACATGTTGAGGGGGAGCATTTGAAAAATATAAAACTCTCAAGTGTTTGCAAAAATGTATTTCAGAATCATGAACACTTTGAGAGATTTTTCAAAAATTTGGTTTATGGCAATCGTGGAAGAATACCAAAGACCGACCATTTTAATTAATGCATGGAGTTATAAGGATGGTTAGGTTAGGCTCAAGTTCCCACGATCCCGCCAGAGCCGTAGGGATCTACCCAGGGACAATCCACTAGTTAGTGTAGAAGTCCTTAGGTATGATTAAAAAGGAGAAAAGTGGATAAGGGAAAAGTGCCGACTGAGATGGAGCTAGTACTGGAACAAACCCAACAAGGTGCTAGTCATGAAGTCTCGGTAAGCACTGAAGGGGTTGAAGAATGAAAAAGAATTGTTAAGATAAAGGGTGAAAAGAAAGAAGCCCTCCTTACAACTTAGGCAGAAACCGGGTCAATACATATGCTGTCAGAATCACATAGTTGATTGCTGGCATTGAAGACAAAGTATCATGGACCCAGTGATATGCTGCACAACCCTCCCTAGCCACTCAAGGTCCCTCAAAGGATTCTTGTTTCAATTGTCACGGAGATCAATTCATTTCTATCGTCTCTCTCACTCCGAGTTAGATGATATTGAAAAGGTGGCAGTCCTCTCCAGCCTCCGATCACCAAATCAAAACGCACAATTGAGTCTAGAGCCACGAGATGCATAATAAGATCTCATAGGGACACGAATTACTTCTACACTGGTTGTTTAACATTAAGGACACCAGTTGTAAACTTATGAGTCCTACGCAGATCTTAGCAATCTGCCAGAACATTTATGAGAGAATTTACTAATGTAATTCTCAATGATTGAATTGAAATTCCTGCCAGGGTCAACATTAAGCAGCCCTGAAAGCAGGTCACTTCGGTAAGTCCTTATGGATTACGCTTAGTGGTCACGGCGGTTTCAAACGGTCTACAGTCGTGGAGTGATCTCCAGCGACTCACCTAATCATTGATGTGCTACGGTTCGATCTTAAAAAGCCCTCTGTGGGTTTTCGATTAGGAACGGTCTTGGTAAGGATTAGAGAGAGTTTTCACACTATGCTGTTAACAATCTCGAAGTCCGAACTTGTAAGTACCGGACGTTTTATTGCTAACTGTCGTATGCAGGAACATCTGGCGGTTGATGCTGATTGCTGTTGCGGCTGTTTGCGGTTGTAGCTGATTGAGGTTGCAGCTGAATGCGGTTGTAACTGGTTGCAGAAAAGATGCCAATCCTCTACCACATGTTCACACTACATCATCATTGTAACTCAACAATGTCATGATCAACCTAAAAGACCTTTAACACGGCTTCTGCAAACTCTGATGCTAAAGATCATGACACCAAATAGTGTGAGCATGTCGGCTCAAAGATTTACACATCACGTGGAGACATACTACTGAAAGATGGCTTGAAGACACATGTTGGATGATAAACTCGAAGAATTCTCAAAGATCATCCAAGACTACAGATCAGTCATCAAAAGATTACTGCTGAATGCACAAAGTTTCAAGACATTGAAGAATCAAAGACTACGAGCTATGAAGACATGATCAGAAGACAAAATGCTAGAATTCAAGTTATTATTTCCGGGGTGACCTCCCTTAGGGGGAGATTGTTAGGAATATAAATATTCATATGAAGGCTCGGTCACCCCGAGTATCTACTTAGCATTTATATAGCTCGTAGGCTTATTTATATTAGCTTAGTAATATTCATATTAGTATTAATAGTATTAGTCGTAGTTATATTTGTGGAGTGGGTCGGGGCTTTCCCCACTGTCAGCTCACTTCACAGCCCACTAGGGGCACTATTATTAGGAAGTATAAAAGCCCTTCCCACACAAGGGAAGGGTGGAACTCTTGTCACAATTTCACCTACAATCTAATAGATACAAGTTTCTCCCAACTCTCTCTCTCTCTAACTTCTCTCTAGTTCATCTCATCTACCATGGATCTAATCTTCCACAACCCAAGACCACCTGAATCATCCACACAATCAATATGGTTATTTCCTACAGGATGATTAGAACTATCAATAACCTTATCCGTACCTTGTTATTTCAAGCACATCTTCCTCCTAATTATTGGACTGAGGCTCTTAATATGGCTGTTTATCTGTTAAATATCTTACCATCACGTGCCATTGATAATGAAGTCCCCTTTACTCGCCTTTTTGGTTTAAAACCTGACTATAGTCTTTTGCGTACCTTTGGGTGTCTTTGTTATCCTCACATTGATACTAATAACAAACTTGGTGCACGGGCCACACCTTCACTTTTCTTAGGTCATGCCACCAATCATCGTGGTTATCGGTGTTTAGATTTGAACACCAATAAAATTATTCTTTCACGACATGTTACCTTTGATGAGACTGTTTTCCCGTTTGTCACAAAGACATCCCTTAACACCGCTCCTACTGCCAGTTCTTCTTATGCATTTTTGGATGACTCATCTAATGTCATTTCTAATATTCTAAGATTCTCTCCCACCACTACACCTACTACACCTGATGCACCTGTTGAGCCTCTCAGTCCATCTCCTGCACCTACACCAACTCCACAAATGCCACAAACTCCACAAACACCACAAACACCTGATTCACCTACACCACAAACGCCACAAACACCAAATCCTCCAATTCAACAGCCCACCGGTTCGATTCACCCCATGGTCACACGTGCTCGTTTCGGGATTACTCGTCCCAATCCTCGTTATGCTGGTCATGTGTCTACGATTTCTTCTTTACCTCGGTCTCCTAGTGATGTGTTTCGTGATCCCAATTGGCAAAATGCTATGTGTGATGAGCATGATGCACTTATTAAAAACAAAACTTGGATTCTTGTACAAAAACCCCCAGATGCGAATGTTATTCGTAGTATGTGGCTGTTTCGTCACAAGTATTTAGCAGATGGCACTCTTAGTCAATACAAGGCTCGTCTTGTGGCCAATGGTAGTAATCAGATAGAGGGTGTGGATGTTGATGAAACTTTTAGCCCGGTTGTTAAACCCGGCACTATTCGGACAGTTCTTAGTTTAGCTATTTCTCGACATTGGCCCGTACATCAGCTGGATGTCAAGAATGCTTTTTTACATGGGGATTTGGCAGAAACAGTTTATATGTATCAGCCACCTGGGTTTCGTGATCCTGTTCATCCTGATTATGTATGTTTATTGCAGCGTTCGTTGTATGGTCTTAAGCAGGCTCCTCGGGCATGGTTTCAGCGCTTTGCTAATTACATCACTACTGTTGGCTTTTCTCCTAGTCGTTGTGACTCCTCGTTATTTATTTATAAACAGGGTGATGATACTGCATTTTTGTTACTCTATGTGGATGATATTGTGCTCACTGCTTCGTCTGATAGTTTATTACAACAGATCATTGCTTCTTTACATAAGGAGTTTGCTATGACAGATTTGGGTGTTCTTAAATATTTCTTGGGTGTTTCAGTTACGCGTGACTCTTCAGGTATGTTTTTGTCACAGCGCAAGTATGCTATGGAGATATTGGAGTGCGCACATATGGTTGGTTGTAACCCTTCTCGGACTCCTATTGACACAGAGTCTAAATTGGGTGATGATGGTGATCCGGTTTCTGATCCTAAGTTATATCGGATCCTTGCTGGTTCTCTACAGTATCTTACATTTACTAGACCTGATATTTCATATGCAGTGCAGCAGGTTTGTCTTTTCATGCATGATCCTCAGGAGCCTCACTTCTTGGCTCTTAAGCGCATCTTGCGGTATGTTCGGGGTACATTAGACTATGGTTTGCAGTTGTTTTCTTCATCAACTTCTTCATTGGTTGCTTATTTTGATGCTGATTGGGCTGGATGCCCTACTACTCGGAGATCGACTTCTGGCTATTGTGTTTTTCTGGGCAACAATCTTCTCTCCTGGTCCTCTAAGCGTCAACCGACGTTGTCTCGTTCCAGTGCTGAGGCAGAGTATCGTGGGGTTGCCAATGCTGTTGCTGAGACTTGTTGGTTGCGGAATCTTTTACGTGAGTTATACACACCTTTGTCTTCTGCTACGCTGGTATATTGTGATAATGTTAGTGCAGTTTACTTATCTTCTAATCCGGTTCAACATCAACGTACGAAGCATATAGAGATTGATATTCATTTTGTACGGGATTTGGTTGCTGCTGGTCAGGTTAGAGTGCTTCATGTACCGTCACGTTATCAGTATGCAGATATTTTTACCAAAGGTTTACCATATGCTTTGTTTCAGGAGTTTAGGACCAGTTTGAGTGTCCGGTGTCCTCCCGCTCCAACTGCGGGGGAGTGTTAGTCGTATGTATTTAGGATTAGTATTCGAGTCCATGTAATATTCGTATGGGCTCAGGCCCGAGGTCTCTTGTAAGGGTATTTATATACCACGTTTATGATTAATGCAAGATACGATTTCTCGCGATAAAAAGCACCTAGGTTAAGTCGGTATTCATCATGCATGACCCATCCGTTTATCACATATATGATAAGGGGCCACATGCACGGGCCAAGTGGTAAACCTTCACTAGCCCCCTTGTTGACTCCGTTGCTCTTTGGGTCCAAAATTATCCGTTTGTTATATATATATATATATATATATATATATATATATATATATATATATATATATATATATATAGAATCTGGATCGATTGAGAAGGTTTTTATTTTGAGAAGATTGAGAAGGTTTTCAAAAACGATAGATTTTTAACTTTGATTCATGTTTTTCAAGCGTAAAACTCATTTTAATGTGATTAAAATTAAAAATGTGTAAAAAAAATTTGAATCAATGTTAAAAATCACTCGATTTTGCGATATATGTAGAATACTGAATCATCTGTACAAATTTAATGAATCATCATCATAACTCGATTTTAACAATGATTTGTGAATCAAATTTGTAATTTATAGATTCGATTCACCATAAAATGATGTTTTACTTGTGAATCAAATCAAAAACATGAATCAATTTGTTCAAACGAAGATTTCTCAATCTTCTCAAAATAAAAACCTTCTCAATGGAACCGGATCCTATATATATATATATATATATATATATATATATATATATAGGGGGGCTTTATTTTCATAACCCTGTTAAGTGCGGGAACTGCGAGAACTCCCCTAGACCAATCATATTTTTTTAAATATTAAAATTTTTTATTTAATCAAAAGGGTATAATAGTAAAAAACAATTTCTATTTATTTGTGATTTTTTTTATTTAAATTCGTTTTTTAAAATCCCATAATTTTAGGAACTTTTTTTTTTTTTTTTTTTTTTTTTAAATTTCCAGCATGCATTATTTTAAAAAAGACTAGGTGCATGTATGTTTTATAAATAATGTCAATTTACATATGTTTTTAGTATTTAACTTTTTACACTTTTTTATTAAGCTACAAATACTTTTGCCTAGCCATTATTTTCTTTGAAAATTTAAAACACAAATCAAGGAACATAGACCTTTATATAAGAAAAAACAAGATTGATATAATTATATGTTACATTTCATTTAATTACAAGTACAAAAAACACATATACAATAATCACATCTCTTCAAAAATCGCAAATTATCTTCATGTACATATGTGTTCATCAACTTCTAGGTCTTCAATGATGATCATCTTCATCAATCTGAAAAAAGCATACACAAAAACAATTAAACTACAAAAATAGGAAACAAAAATTAATCACAACAAATAAGATAACACATATGCACAATCTAAAAAGATAACACATATGCACAATCTAAAACGCATAGGCACAATTTATAACAAAACAGCCATGTTCAATGTAAAAACAAGTATGTTCAATGAATAACATGTATGTTCTAGGAAAACCAAAATGTGTACTGAAAAACAAGTATGTTCAAACAAGTATGTTCACCGAAAAAACAAGCATGTTCAAACACGAATTCCACGTTTAATCTAGACATGTATTATCTACACATGAAAAACAACCATGTTCAATGTAAAAAACAAGTATGTTCACTAAAAAACGAGTATGTTCAAACATGAAATCCAAGTTTAATCTAGATAAGTCAACTGTTTTAAAATTCAAGTTCAACGGTTATTTATCAGAAGCAAGTATGTTCATGTTAGTTCATATTTGCAAGCTTAAGTTCCAAGTTTGATCACACGTTGTGCAACTTTCAAAATGACATCTTGCATCCTAGAAATTGTATCGAACATAGATGTTATCAATACAAACTTAGTCTTTGCCAAACAAACATAGATGTTATCAAATAATATCCTAAGTCCTAAGACGCTAAAGCTAGATCCCTTTTTATGTCGAAGCTTACATCTCTCATTTATAAGTATCCTTACATAATATCAATACCAAATTTCCAAACCAACACTTAACGAGTTAGGATGTGTTTAAAAAAACTCATAAGGCTTTTTCATCCAAACGATGCTATAAGCTCCTATAAGTAGCTTACAGAAGCAACAATCAAGTACACACTAGATCCCCTCATTCCTTGCATCTCATAATCGACAACGGTCAATAACACAGATCTATTTGACTACGTGCGTAAATCTAATCGAAAACGTAAATCATTCTATCCAATTAACTAACTGAAAATATACCTGAATACGTTGAGGAAGCCTTCGGATATAAAAATCTTCGAGACCTAAACAGATCGGGTCATAACCCTAACATTCATATAATCAATCAGTTATTATTTATTATTAACATATAATAATGAAGAATAATAATAATATACTAATACCTGAAGATGAGTAGGTTTCCACCAATCAAGGAGATTATGAAAGAAATCACGTAATTGTACGAAAGCGAAAAGTAATCCGTATAACTGAAGTAGGTTTTTAAAGCTGTTATATACGGTATCGTTATCATTTATTCTTTCTTTTATAAATTTCTTTATTTCAGTGATTAGAGATCTGCCGGAAAAAATTATTTGATTGGATTAGATGATGATATAAGAACCAATAGAAAAAATAAGAATCATTAAACAAAAATAAAAAATAAGATGTGTTAAAAACCTTATTAAAATGAAGATCTTGGTGGCGGCGGTGACGGTTCTTGGTGGCGATGATCGCCGGTTCTTGGTGGCGGTGATCGCCGATTCAATTGATTTGGGATTTTAGGGTAGAATGTGTGTGATAGTCTGTGTTTTCTTATATAAAAGGAGAAATATTAGAAAGAATCCCGGATTTTAAGCAAGCAGTTATTGAGAGTGTATAAATGTTAAATACCATTTATGCCCTTTTCATAAATGTTCCAGGAAATCACTTTCAATTTGTTTACAAAGATGCCATGGAACATTCTTATCCATTGATCAAGTTATTCCAAGGGTAGAAAGTGGGTTCTCGCAGTTCCCGCACTTAAGAGGGTTCTGAAAATAAAGTTACACTATATATATATAATATATATATATATATATATATATATATATATATATATATATATATATATATATATATATATTTTACAAGAAAACATAGAACGGGCGACGAGCACGATGCCGACGACACAATGTCGTCGGCATATCACACTAAACGACAAAAAACTGGCTTGACCGAGCCAAGGGTGCGTTGAATTTTTAAGTTGGTTAAATACCGACGACACGTCGTCGGTATAATGATGCCAATGTTTGACTTTCCAAAACCTGGGCGGGAGTTTGACCCGCCAGTATTATGTCGACGACATGTCGTCGGCAGTATATAAACAAAAAAATAATTGTGATTAGCGTGGGATTAGCGATTGATTAAGAATTATTTTGCCGTTAGTGTTATTGTACCGACGACATGTCGTCGGTAATTATTTAGGTCAAAATTTTGACTTTTCCCGCATGTGAATAATAGCGAATAATTGGGCGGGGTTTTTTCCCGCCTTTATGACGCCGACGACATGTCGACGGTAATATTTCCCGCCAAATTTTCCTTTTACCCCGCCAATTTTTTACTTATATATATCGTATAATGAAATTATCACAAAACACGTAAATTCTCACAAAAAACACACATAACAATGGATGGTTTAACGCCGGAACAGGAATGGTCAAAGGTTTTATCACACGAGCTCCTGTATAATGAAATTATACTTCATTGGGGCTGGGAAATTTTTGATGAATATGGTTCTTATGCGAACTGTGCACCGTGGCAGAGAGACAAGATTCTGGAATGGTTGAGGAGAAAGCCGTACTATAGAGAGTATTTGGAAGAGCTAGATGCTGCTGAAGCTCAACGTGCTGCTGAAGCTCACCGAATTTGGTAATCTGGAAAATAGAGTAACAAATCTCGAAGCTACGTTTGCACATTTCAAGGAAATGAGAGCAAGGAAGGGAAAAGATGGTGCGAGTTCCAGCAAAGCGGGAAGTAGCCGCAAAAAAAATAAACGGGTTGTTTCGTTTGGTTGTCGAGTTGTTTAGTTTGATCTGTTTCGTTTGCTTGTCGAGTTATTTCGTTTGATTCTGTATGAAATGTATGTGGTTGAGAACTCTTGTGTGTTTTAAATAAACGGTTTGCCTTCGTGTTTGTTAGTTGTGATATTGTTCCTTCAGTTCCATTCTTCGACACCTCCGACATTCTTTGTGCATATGTAATTTAAAACATACGTATTACTCCAACATTAAAGCGTACGAATTAAAAATATAAAGCACGTTCGACATCAGTTTTCACAACAACAACAACATTTTATTAAACAACAAACAACAACAACAAACAACAACAACAACAGCAGCAACAATAACACAACAAACAACAACAACGACAATAACAGCAACAACAACAACCTACATACGAAGATTTCCCATATCACCTAGCATGTCATTATAAAGGTCGTGAAATAAGGCAGCTGAATCAATTGTGTGTTTGTTTGGATGCATATACACTTCTAGCATTTTATTGAGTACCATTATCTGGTGATTCAGTTTGATGCAGTTTGAGCACTCTGTATTTCCAGGACTCGATGTTGAAGGTCCTGCAGTGTAACGAGTTGGAGTTATGGATGGTCCTGCGGAATGAGTTGGAGGCGTTGAAGCTCCAAGAGAACCGGTCATTTTGGCGAGTCGTTCCTCCTTCCATAAAAAAAAATCGCATCCAAACTCCTTTGTCCCACCCTGTTAAAGAGTAAAAACTATTATTTTTAACAACTAACCAAATTATTTATATAACACACAAAAAAATATGTAATTGTTCACCTTTGATAAAGGACACGCATAGTATTGTTTACCAAGGGAGTAAGGTTTATGCGATTCTCGCAGAATTACGTCTCCTCGTTTACAAGGACAAGCAAAAGCTTCAAATTCCGCCATCTTCACCATGATAACAGTGTGTTTGTGGTTGTGAGGTTAAGTGGTTTTGAGTATAAGAGGTTGTGAAGTTGTGTGGATAAGATGTTAGTATATAAGAGCAGATCTTGGTGGGAAATTTTTGGTGGGAAAGTTTTGGTGGGAAAGTTTTGGTGGGAAGTGTTTTGTTGACATATGGTGTGATATTATCTAGGGTTTCTTGTGTATAACATCTCGTGTAGAACCATACCATCTCGGCTCATTCGTTTAACATCTCGTGTAGAACCATATAACACGAAACAACTCGACAAGCAAACGAAACAACTCGACAAGCAAACGAAACAACTCGGCAAGCAAATGAAACAACTCGACAAGCAAATGAAACAACTCGGCTCATTAGTTAGGAATTGCATCTTTCAAACTAGAACAAGATAAGCTGGAACTTTGTTGTTGAGCACGAGTTCCATAATTGCTCGGATCATTCGTTTAACATCTCGTGTAGAACCATATCATCTCGGATCATTCGTTTAACATCTCGTGTAGAACCATACATCTCGGCTCATTCGTTTAACATCTCGTGTAGAACCATATCATCTCAATACAACTTAAATAGCATGGAAATGTCGTCGGTATAATAAACATATTATTGACTTGTTCATATTCTACCGACGTCATGTCATCGGTATCATACTGAACTTTTTAACTATTGTAAATACTACCGACTACATGACGTCGGTATTATTTACAATTTTGTTGACTTTTTGTTGACTTCACGTTGACTATTGTAAATAATACTGACGACATGTGGTCGGTAGTATTTACAAAGTTGTTGACTATACGTTGACTATTGTAAATAATACCGACGTAATGTCATCGGTATTATTTACACATTTATTTGACTTTCGTTGACTCTAATTAGTTTAGCTAATTAAATAGTTAATTATTTACTATTATACTGACGACTTGGCGTCAGTAAGTTGTTGTCGAAACACAAGAACGTTTGACCAGAAAATCATGTGGGTCCCATGTTGTCGTCGGCGTTGTTTGTCGGTATTGTCAGTGCCGACGAGGCATTCACGATAAGCTGGTGCCGACGTCATGACGTCGGCACCGTAATATGCTGACGTCATGATGTCGGCACCATACCAAAAAAGTCGCCTGCGTTGCTTCTGTTTGTACTAGTGTCATTCTGCTCATTTAGAAGATCATGGCCTTTCACATTGCTTTTTGATTTTAGAAGACAGTGCGAGTTTTGAAACTCCACTTATTCATATTTGCCACTAGCTTTGGACCTATATATGACCTTTTGGGCGGAGGCTGCTTAGACTGCCTGCTATCTTATAAACCGATCACCATCACGAGCAATTGAGAAGAAAACTCCATTTGAGTTATGGTCCGGAAAACCTGCCGATTATACAGGTTTAAAACCTTTTGGGTGTCCAGCATATGCACGTGTTGACAATGGGAAGTTAGAACCGAGAGCAATCAAGTGTGTTTTTCTTGGGTACAATCCAGGGGTAAAAGGTTACAAGTTGTGGAGCTTTGATCTAAAGAAAGTTATTATCTCAAGAGATGTTACCTTTGATGAGTCTAGAATGATTCAACCAGTTTCAGACTCTTCAAAAGATACAGATACATCAGATGCATCATCCGAAGCAAGAAAAGAGCAATATCAAGTGGAGGTGGAGCTTCCTACTTCACCTACTACCAATCAGAGTACAGTTGAGCATCAAGAGTCTTCATCGCCAGATGATCGCATATTGTTGTTGAGGATCTAACACCCTCACAACCACAAGCTACTACTCCAAGCATTGCAAGAGATAGGCCAAAAAGACAAATTGTTCCTCCGAAGAGGTATGCTGAAACTGATTTTGTTGCTTATGCTCTTACTGTTGCTGATGATATTGAGTCGACAATGGAGCCTGTGAACTATGATGAGGCTGTCAAGTCTAAAGACTCAAGTGATTGGATGATTGCTATGCATGATGAGATGGAATCCTTGCAAAGAAATGGTACTTGGGATTTAGTTCCTATCCCGAAAGGGAAAAGGCCGCGGCCAGTTAAATGAAAGTGGGTCTACAAGCTCAAAGAACCTGTCACCCCAAATGAAAAACAAGGTACAAATTAAAGCTCGGTTAGTCACTAAAGGTTACAGTCAGCTTCCTGGCATTGACTATACTCACATTTATTCCCCAGTTGTCAAACATACTTCCATTCGTGTATTGTTGGGGTTGGTTGCTTCAAATGATTATGAGTTAGAGCAACTTGACGTTACTACAGCTTTCTTAAATGGTGAGCTTGAGGAAGAGATTTTTATGCAACAGCCCGAAGGCTTTATAGTTCCTGGCAAGGAGAACTACGTGTGTAAACTGAATAAATCTCTTTATGGCCTCGAGCAGTCTCCTAGACAATGGTATAAAAGGTTTGATTCATTTATGACCAGTCACGAATTCAAAAGGTGCACCCGTGATAGTTGCGTTTATTACAAGAAATGTGACGATGGTTCAATGATCTATTTACTTTTATACGTAGATGACATGTTGATCGCAGCGAAAGATATGAAGGAGATTCAGAGATTAAAAGACCAGTTGAAAGCTGACTTTGAAATGAAGGACTTAGGAGCTGCCAAGAAGATTTTAGGAATGGAAATTGTTCATGACAGGAAGTCTAGGGTCTTGCATATTTCCCAGAAAAGCTACATTGAGAAAGTCCTAAGACGCTTCAATATGCATGAAGCAAAACCTGTCAACACACCTTTTGCAGCTCGTTTCAAGCTATCATCCGCTTTGAGTCCTACTACTGAGACTGATATGGAGTATATGACACACGTACCATACTCTAGTGCTGTTGGATCTTTGATGTATGCTATGATTTGCACGCGCCCTGATTTGGCTTATGCTGTTAGCATGGTTAGTAGATATATGGCGAACCCGGGGAAAGAACATTGGAAAGCAGTACAGTGGATCTTACGTTATTTGCGTGGTACGTCTTCTATGTGTCTACACTATGGTAAATCACTGGGGTGTTTGGATATGTTGATTCAGATTATGGCAAAGATTTGGATAAACGAAGATCAATTACTGGGTATGTGTTTACTCTAAATGGTTGTGCTATTAGTTGGAAAGCCCAGTTGCAGTCTACAGTTGCACTGTCTTCTACCGAGGCAGAGTATATGGCGATTACAGAAGCAGTTAAGGAAGATATCTGGTTGAAAGGATTATTTAAAGAACTCGATGATAGAATAAAGGTTACCACAGTTTTCTGTGATAATCAAAGTGCTATCTTCTTGAGTAAAGATCAGATGTTTCATGACCGAACAAAGCACATCGATATTCGTTATCATTTTGTGCGTGATATCATTGAGAAAGGTGATTGTGTCATAGACAAGATTGATACAGATTATAATCCCGCTGATATGTTCACTAAGAGTCTTCCAGTAGCCAAGTTTAAACTTTGTTTGGACTTGATGGGTGTTTCTAATCGCAATTGAGCCAGATAGGCTCGTGGTGGAGGAAGTATTTTATTTTTCGGAATCAATTTTTCTCTATATGGGGATTGCAGGTTCTTATGGAGTGAACCAAAGATAATCTCGATATTGCTTTAAGGAAACTTAAAGGACTAAACGTGTTCAATGGAAACTTAATAACCGCCAAAGTTAGTTAAGTTAGTTAGGTTAGAAAGTTAGTTATTTTCTGCATTGTTAGAAAAGGGTATGTCGTTTGGTATAAAACCATTCGAACAGTCATGACCATTGGGTCATACCCATTCGCACACTATATATATTTGTAAACATGTATTGATACAATGGTTAGACGAAATAAACAAGTTATCTAGTATTTACGTTTTGTTTGCAATTTACATTTCGACTCACACAAAATTGGGACCAACATTTGGTATCAGAGCCTTGTTACCCTTGCTCGTTACAAACCATCAAAACCCAGAAATTTTAACGAGGCAAAAGGAAACCAAAACCAAGAACAATACGCTGAATCCTTGTTTCAGAAACACAAAAACACGCGGCGTATAAACACAGATACGTTGCCTAGATAACCAAGGGACGCAAGAAAGTCGTATACAACTTATCTTGTGTTGGAATTGCAAACGAAAGGGACACCAAACGAAGTGGTGGCCTGGTTTGTTGTGATCTTTGTACACGACAACAAAACTCAAAAAGGAAAACAATTGTTAGAAAGCCTTTGTTGGTGACATACACACGACAACAAAGAAGAAGAAGAAACCTTGTTCGCTATATAACGCAACAAGAAGAAGAAGAAAGACGTCAAGAAGAAACCTGTGTATATAACGAGATACACAAAGAAGAAAAAGGCGTTGCTTGGACAAATTTGATAAGGTATACCGAGAACAAAACAATCAAGGATTGTTTGGAGACGTTTAGCAATACAAGAACAACAACAAATAACGAAAAGAACGGGCTGATCACTCGTTTATAAAAGAATACCGACGGGTATTGAAGGATTGTTGAAGAACACGGTGTGGAATTAAGAAAGAAAGAAGAAGTATTGTGGTACAACGTAGAAAAAGGAACAAGCAACAGCAGGAACGACTAACAAATCCTCATTTGTTTGGTCGTGGAATTGTTTGGTCGTGGAAGTTAATACCGAGGGTATTAGTGACAGAAAAGGGAAGCAAAACGAATTGCTTTGGTAAAAATACCGAGAGGTATTTGTGGGAAAACTTGTGACGAACTTGGAACGAAAAACAACAAAAAACAACAAATTTGGTTGTGGCAGAAAACACGTTGGGTGTTTTGAAAAGAAACCGAGACAAAGAAGGGTCTAAGGCACACGTTTGTACCAAGTCGACACAAAAGAAGAGGACAACGTGGGAGTGTGGTATTATAAGGAAGAACGTAGTTTGGTACAATACTCAAATACCAAACACAAAAGGGAATACGCTTGTGTTTTGACACAACAACGAGGTCACGAATTCAAAACTTTGGATTTCAACTCATTCATATAGAATAGATACTTATTATTTATTATTAGGAAATCCCAAAAACTATATTGATCCCGTATTACTAGGATTCCCGGATAATTACTTTCTGTTCCCGTAGTATTAAGTGATACCACTAGTTAGAAATTCCCATACGATTAAAAGGTGAAAATTATAAACACCTTTAGGATGTCGGGTGATGATGCAAATGGTACTACGCCACCAAAACCCCCTACAACACCAATTGCACAATACCAATGCCCAAAATTAAAAACCACAAATTACACTGTTTGGGCTATACAAATTAAAGTCATACTAGAAGCACGTGGTTTATGGGAAGCGATAGAACCTAAGGAAAACACGCAAGTAGACGATAAGAAGGATAAGGCAACAACGGCCTTCCTATATCAAGCATTGACCGAAGACGTAATTTTACAAGTAGCAAGTTGTAAAACGTCAAAGGAATTATGGGAATCATTGAAAAGGAGACACGTTGGAGAAGAAAGAGTGCAACAGGCACGGTTACAATCATTGATGATTGGATTTCAGACACTTCAGATGAAGGAAGATGACACGGTGGATGCATTTACAGCCAAACTAAATGGCTATGCCACGAAGGCTAAAGAATTAGGGAAAACTTTGGATGAATCACTTTTAGTACGAAAACTACTAGATTCCACACCAGATAGGTTTATTCAAATAGTAGCATCCATAGAACAGACAAATGATCTCGATGATATTACTTTAGATGAGATCGCTGGAAAACTTAAGGCATTCGAGGAAAGGATAAAACTAAGAAAGGGAGAACAAATGGAAGGCCAGGATAATTTACTATTCGCACAAGGTGAACACTCTAGAAATGGAAAACGATTTACCAAATATAGAGGTAAATCAAACTACTCACGAGGAAACAGGAAAAATAATAGAAATAGAGATAACTCGAATGAAGGAAGCTCAACTCACAATGAAATGTCAAATAGGAATAAACGTGAGTGGAATAAAAGGAAGATAAAATGTCTCAATTGTGGGAAACTCGGACATATTAAGAAAGAGTGTAGAAAACCATCGACAACTCAGGAGCAATCAAACCTTATCTTAGATGAGGATGAACCATCACTATTAATAACAACACACGAAACAACACACGAAGAAGTTTTGTTTAATAAAGGACA
Organism: Artemisia tridentata subsp. tridentata; assembly: GCA_021014915.2. Classification (NCBI taxonomy): domain Eukaryota; kingdom Viridiplantae; phylum Streptophyta; class Magnoliopsida; order Asterales; family Asteraceae; genus Artemisia; species Artemisia tridentata. Next base: position 350,148,923 of record CP139502.1, on the reverse strand, counting down.
AGTACAACCCAGAAAATATGCTACAACAGATGCTAGCATATGGTATTTAGATAATGGTGCAAGTAACCATATGACGGGAACTAAGAGTCATTTTAAGGATATTGACGAAAGCATCACTGGACGCGTTCGTTTTGGAGATGGATCATACGTAGATATAAAGGGTAGAGGTTCTATATTATTAGGATGTAGAAACAAGGAACAAAAGATAGTTTCGGATGTTTACTACATTCCAAACCTCAAGAGTAACATAATTAGTCTTGGACAACTTACGGAGATAGGTTGTAAGATCATCATGGATGGAAACAAATTAACTTTGTATGATAAGAATAAGAAGTTGTTGATGAAGGTAGAAAGATCTAAGAATCGACTTTACAGTATTAGATTACAAATAGAAGCACCTATATGTCTCTTAGCAAACATAGATAACCAAGCATGGTTATGGCACGCTAGATTAGGTCATTTGAACTTTGACGACATCAACAAAATGACAAGAAAGGGTCTAGTGGAAGGAATACCAAGGATAAACCATGCAGGACAAAACTGTGATGCATGTTTATTAGGAAAACACAGTAGAACCCCATTTCCTAATCAAGCTAAATTCGGATCAAAGAACCCATTGGACTTAGTATATGGAGATCTCTGTGGTCCCATAAGTCCAGCCACACATTCTGGAAAGAAACTCATCTTCTTATTAGTAGATGACTGTACACGTTTTATGTGGGCCTACTTTCTAACATCGAAAGATCAGGCATTCAACACATTTAAGGAATTTAGACAGAAGATTGAAATGGAGTTAAGATTGAAGTTAAGAATGCTAAGAACGGATAGAGGAGGTGAATTTACATCAAATGAATTCACTAAATACTGTAAGGAGAATGGAATAGCAAGACAGTTAACAGCACCATACTCACCACAACAAAATGGAGTAGTTGAAAGAAAGAATAGGACGGTGTTATCAACTACTAGGAGTATGATGAAAGCAATGAAGTTACCCTTAACTTTTTGGGCGGAAGCAGTCAAGCACGCCATTTACATACTCAACAGGGTACCTACAAGAGCCCTGGAAGATAAAACACCATATGAAGCACTCTACAACAGAAAACCGAATTTGGAAAACCTAAGAATATTCGGATGCACAGCTTATGCTAAGATAACAACACCTCACTTGAAGAAGTTAGATGATAGAAGCATACCAATGATTTACTTAGGAGTAGAGGAAGGATCAAAAGCATGTAGGTTATATGATCCTATAGGAAAGAAGAAACATGTTAGTAGGGATGTAAAGTTTATGGAAACAAAACCGTGGGATTGGGATTGGGATAAGAATGAAGAAGAAAAAGGTACACAAGACTCAGTTTAGGGAATTTTTGTGGAAGAAGGAGTTGACAATGAAAAACCTATACCAGTCAACACAGAAAATATTGATAATACACATCAGGAACCGGATCAAACACCAAATCCAGATTCACCAATCACACCACCAACATACAATTACAACCCTAACTCAGAAGATGAAGAAGAAGCTACTTTTAGCTCATCTGGAAACTCAAACCATAGATATGATCATAGACCAGTACGAGGTTTTAAAGATATAACAGAGCTATATGGGAACACACGTGAAATAGAAACTGAAAGGTTGTTATTTACGGAAGAAGAACCACGTAATTACAAGGAGGCATCAATAGATAAGAAATGGATTGAGGCCATGGAGATTGAATCCATTGAATTGGATTCAATCAAAAAGAACAATACATGGACTCTTACAGATTTTCCTGAAAGTCAGAAGGCAATAGGACTCAAATGGGTCTTTAAGACCAAAAGAGATGCACAAGGAAAGATCATCAAATATAAAGCAAGATTAGTAGCAAAAGGTTATGTACAAGAACAAGGGATAGACTTCGATGAAGTATTTGCACCATTTGCTAGGATAGAGACAGTTCGATTGATATTAGCACTAGCAGCCTATCATGGATGGCAAGTACGCCACTTAGATGTAAAATCAGCATTTTTACATGGAGACTTGAAGGAAGAAGTCTATGTTACACAACCTGAAGGATTTGTTCAACAAGGAAAATTGGAAAAGGTCTACAAGCTAACTAAAGCTTGGTACGGCTTAAGACAAGCACCAAGAGCTTGGAATGTGAAACTTGATCAAACCTTGAAGTCATTAGACTTGAAGAAATGTAATCTCGAACAAGCAGTTTACACTAAGAGAAGCAAGACTTCTACACTTATAGTTGGAGTATATGTAGATGATTTGATTGGATTTCAGACACTACAGATGAAGGAAGATGACACGGTGGTTGCATTTACTGCCAAACTAAATGGCTATGCCACGAAGGCTAAAGAATTAGGGAAAACTTTGGATGAATCACTTTTAGTACGAAAACTACTAGATTCCACACCAGATAGGTTTATTCAAATAGTAGCATCCATAGAACAGACAAATGATCTCGATAATATTACTTTAGATGAGATCGCTGGAAAACTTAAGGCATTCGAGGAAAGGATAAAACTAAGAAAGGGAGAACAAGTAGAAGGCCAGGATAATTTACTATTCGCACAAGGTGAACACTCTAGAAATGGAAAACGATTTACCAAATATAGAGGTAAATCAAACTACTCACGAGGAAACTGGAAAAATAATAGAAATAGAGATAACTCGAATGAAGGAAGCTCAACTCACATTGAAAAGTCAAATAGGAATAAACGTGAGTGGAATAAAAGGAAGATAAAATGTTTCAATTGTGGGAAACTCGGACATATTAAGAAAGAGTGTAGAAAACCATCGACAACTCAGGAGCAATCAAACCGTATCTTAGATAACGATGAACCATCACTATTAATGACAACACACGAAACTACACACGAAGAAGTTTTGTTTAAGGAAGGACAAGTACAACCCAGAAAATATGCTACAACAGATGCTAGCATATGGTATTTAGATAATGGTGCAAGTAACCATATGACGGGAACTAAGAGTCATTTTAAGGATATTGACGAAAGCATCACTGGACGCGTTCGTTTTGGAGATGGATCATACGTAGAGATAAAGGGTAGAGGTTCTATATTATTAGGATGTAGAAACAAGGAACAAAAGATAGTTTCGGATGTTTACTACATTCCAAACCTCAAGAGTAACATACTTAGTCTAGGACAACTTACGGAGATAGGTTGTAAGATCATCATGGATGGAAACAAATTAACTTTGTATGATAAGAATAAGAAGTTGTTGATGAAGGTAGAAAGATCTAAGAATCGACTTTACAGTATTAGATTACAAATAGAAGCACCTATATGTCTCTTAGCAAACATAGATAACCAAGCATGGTTATGGCACGCTAGATTAGGTCATTTGAACTTTGACGACATCAACAAAATGACAAGAAAGGGTCTAGTGGAAGGAATACCAAGGATAAACCATGCAGGACAAATCTGTGATGCATGTTTATTAGGAAAACACAGTAGAACCCCATTTCCAAATCAAGCTAAATTCAGATCAAAGAACCCATTGGACTTAGTATATGGAGATCTCTGTGGTCCCATAAGTCCAGCCACACATTATGGAAAGAAACTCATCTTCTTATTAGTAGATGACTGTACACGTTTTATGTGGGCCTACTTTCTAACATCGAAAGATCAGGCATTCAACACATTTAAGGAATTTAGACAGAAGATTGAAATGGAGTTAAGATTGAAGTTAAGAATGCTAAGAACGGATAGAGGAGGTGAATTTACATCAAATGAATTCACTAAATACTGTAAGGAGAATGGAATAGCAAGACAGTTAACAGCACCATACTCACCACAACAAAATGGAGTAGTTGAAAGAAAGAATAGGACGGTGTTATCAACTACTAGGAGTATGATGAAAGCAATGAAGTTACCCTTAACTTTTTGGGCGGAAGCAGTCAAGCACGCTATTTACATACTCAACAGGGTACCTACAAGAGCCCTGGAAGATAAAACACCATATGAAGCACTCTACAACAGAAAACCGAATTTGGAAAACCTAAGAATATTCGGATGCACAGCTTATGCTAAGATAACATTACCTCACTTGAAGAAGTTAGATGATAGAAGCATACCAATGATTTACTTAGGAGTAGAGGAAGGATCAAAAGCATGTAGGTTATATGATCCTATAGGAAAGAAGAAACATGTTAGTAGGGATGTAAAGTTTAAGGAAACAAAACCGTGGGATTGGGATTGGGATAAGAATGAAGAAGAAAAAGGTACACAAGACTCAGTTTGGGGAATCTTTGTGGAAGAAGGAGTTGACAATGAAAAACCTGTACCTGTCAACACAGAAAATATTGATAATACACATCAGGAACCGGATCAAACACCAAATCCAGATTCACCAATCACACCACCAACATACAATTACAACCCTAACTCAGAAGATGAAGAAGAAGCTACTTTTAGCTCATCTGGAAACTCAAACCAAAGATATGATCATAGACCAGTACGAGGTTTTACAGATATAACAGAGCTATATGGGAACACACGTGAAATAGAAACTGAAAGGTTGTTATTTACGGAAGAAGAACCACGTAATTACAAGGAGGCATCAATAGATAAGAAATGGATTGAGGCCATGGAGATTGAATCCATTGAATTGGATTCAATCAAAAAGAACAATACATGGACTCTTACAGATTTTCCTGAAAGTCAGAAGGCAATAGGACTCAAATGGGTCTTTAAGACCAAAAGAGATGCACAAGGAAAGATCATCAAATATAAAGTAAGATTAGTAGCAAAAGGTTATGTACAAGAACAAGGGATAGACTTCGATGAAGTATTTGCACCATTTGCTAGGATAGAGACAGTTCGATTGATATTAGCACTAGCAGCCTATCATGGATGGCAAGTACGCCACTTAGATGTAAAATCAGCATTTTTACATGGAGACTTGATGGAAGAAGTCTATGTTACACAACCTGAAGGATTTGTTCAACAAGGAAAATCGGAAAAGGTCTACAAGCTAACTAAAGCATGATACGGCTTAAGACAAGCACCAAGAGCTTGGAATGTGAAACTTGATCAAACCTTGAAGTCATTAGACTTGAAGAAATGTAATCTCGAACAAGCAGTTTACACTAAGAGAAGCAAGACTTCTACACTTATAGTTGGAGTATATGTAGATGATTTGATTGGATTTCAGACACTACAGATGAAGGAAGATGACACGGTGGTTGCATTTACAGCCAAACTAAATGGCTATGCCACGAAGGCTAAAGAAATAGGGAAAACTTTGGATGAATCACTTTTAGTACGAAAACTACTATATTCCACACCAGATAGGTTTATTCAAATAGTAGCATCCATAGAACAGACAAATGATCTCGATAATATTACTTTAGATGAGATCGCTGGAAAACTTAAGGCATTCGAGGAAAGGATAAAACTAAGAAAGGGAGAACAAGTAGAAGGCCAGGATAATTTACTATTCGCACAAGGTAAACACTCTAGAAATGGAAAACGATTTACCAAATATAGAGGTAAATCAAACTACTCACGAGGAAACTGGAAAAATAATAGAAATAGAGATAACTCGAATGAAGGAAGCTCAACTCACATTGAAAAGTCAAATAGGAATAAACGTGAGTGGAATAAAAGGAAGATAAAATGTTTCAATTGTGGGAAACTCGGACATATTAAGAAAGAGTGTAGAAAACCATCGACAACTCAGGAGCAATCAAACCTTATCTTAGATAACGATGAACCATCACTATTAATGACAACACACGAAACTACACACGAAGAAGTTTTGTTTAAGGAAGGACAAGTACAACCCAGAAAATATGCTACAACAGATGCTAGCATATGGTATTTAGATAATGGTGCAAGTAACCATATGACGGGAACTAAGAGTCATTTTAAGGATATTGACGAAAGCATCACTGGACGCGTTCGTTTTGGAGATGGATCATACGTAGAGATAAAGGGTAGAGGTTCTATATTATTAGGATGTAGAAACAAGGAACAAAAGATAGTTTCGGATGTTTACTACATTCCAAACCTCAAGAGTAACATACTTAGTCTAGGACAACTTACGGAGATAGGTTGTAAGATCATCATGGATGGAAACAAATTAACTTTGTATGATAAGAATAAGAAGTTGTTGATGAAGGTAGAAAGATCTAAGAATCGACTTTACAGTATTAGATTACAAATAGAAGCACCTATATGTCTCTTAGCAAACATAGATAACCAAGCATGGTTATGGCACGCTAGATTAGGTCATTTGAACTTTGACGACATCAACAAAATGACAAGAAAGGGTCTAGTGGAAGGAATACCAAGGATAAACCATGCAGGACAAAACTGTGATGCATGTTTATTAGGAAAACACAGTAGAACCCCATTTCCAAATCAAGCTAAATTCAGATCAAAGAACCCATTGGACTTAGTATATGGAGATCTCTGTGGTCCCATAAGTCCAGCCACACATTATGGAAAGAAACTCATCTTCTTATTAGTAGATGACTGTACACGTTTTATGTGGGCCTACTTTCTAACATCGAAAGATCAGGCATTCAACACATTTAAGGAATTTAGACAGAAGATTGAAATCAAGTTAAGATTGAAGTTAAGAATGCTAAGAACGGATAGAGGAGGTGAATTTACATCAAATGAATTCACTAAATACTCTAAGGAGAATGGAATAGCAAGACAGTTAACAGCACCATACTCACCACAACAAAATGGAGTAGTTGAAAGAAAGAATAGGACGGTGTTATCAACTACTAGGAGTATGATGAAAGCAATGAAGTTACCCTTAACTTTTTGGGCGGAAGCAGTCAAGCACGCCATTTACATACTCAACAAGGTACCTACAAGTGCCCTGGAAGATAAAACACCATATGAAGCACTCTACAACAGAAAACCGAATTTGGAAAACCTAAGAATATTCGGATGCACAGCTTATGCTAAGATAACAATACCTCACTTGAAGAAGTTAGATGATAGAAGCATACCAATGATTTACTTAGGAGTAGAGGAAGGATCAAAAGCATGTAGGTTATATGATCCTATAGGAAAGAAGAAACATGTTAGTAGGGATGTAAAGTTTATGGAAACAAAACCGTAGGATTGGGATTGGGATAAGAATGAAGAAGAAAAAGGTACACAAGACTCAGTTTGGGGAATCTTTGTGGAAGAAGGAGTTGACAATGAAAAACCTATACCAGTCAACACAGAAAATATTGATAATACACATCAGGAACCGGATCAAACACCAGATCCAGATTCACTAATCACACCACCAACATACAATTACAACCCTAACTCAGAAGATGAAGAAGAAGCTACTTTTAGCTCATCTGGAAACTCAAACCAAAGATATGATCATAGACCAGTACGAGGTTTTAAAGATATAACAGAGCTATATGGGAACACACGTGAAATAGAAACTGAAAGGTTGTTATTTACGGAAGAAGAACCACGTAATTACAAGGAGGTATCAATAGATAAGAAATGGATTGAGGCCATGGAGATTGAATTGGATTCAATCAAAAAGAACAATACATGGACTCTTACATATTTTCCTGAAAGTCAGAAGGCAATAGGACTCAAATGGGTCTTTAAGACCAAAAGAGATGCACAAGGAAAGATCATCAAATATAAAGCAAGATTAGTAGCAAAAGGTTATGTACAAGAACAAGGGATAGACTTCGATGAAGTATTTGCACCAGTTGCTAGGATAGAGACAGTTCGATAGATATTAGCACTAGCAGCCTATCATGGATGGCAAGTACGCCACTTAGATGTAAAATCAGCATTTTTACATGGAGACTTGAAGGAAGAAGTCTATGTTACACAACCTGAAGGATTTGTTCAACAAGGAAAATCGGAAAAGGTCTACAAGCTAACTAAAGCTTGGTACGGCTTAAGACAAGCACCAAGAGCTTGGAATGTGAAACTTGATCAAACCTTGAAGTCATTAGACTTGAAGAAATGTAATCTCGAACAAGCAGTTTACACTAAGAGAAGCAAGACTTCTACACTTATAGTTGGAGTATATGTAGATGATTTGATTGGATTTCAGACACTACAGATGAAGGAAGATGACACGGTGGTTGCATTTACAGCCAAACTAAACGGCTATGCCACGAAGGCTAAAGAAATAGGGAAAACTTTGGATGAATCACTTTTAGTAGGAAAACTACTAGATTCCACACCAGATAGGTTTATTCAAATAGTAGCATCCATAGAACAGACAAATGATCTCGATAATATTACTTTAGATGAGATCGCTGGAAAACTTAAGGCATTCGAGGAAAGGATAAAACTAAGAAAGGGAGAACAAGTAGAAGGCCAGGATAATTTACTATTCGCACAAGGTGAACACTCTAGAAATGGAAAACGATTTACAAAATATAGAGGTAAATCAAACTACTCACGAGGAAACTGGAAAAATAATAGAAATAGAGATAACTCGAATGAAGGAAGCTCTACTCACATTGAAAAGTCAAATAGGAATAAACGTGAGTGGAATAAAAGGAAGATAAAATGTTTCAATTGTGGGAAACTCGGACATATTAAGAAAGAGTGTAGAAAACCATCGACAACTCAGGGGCAATCAAACCTTATCTTAGATGACGATGAACCATCACTATTAATGACAACACACGAAACTACACACGAAGAAGTTTTGTTTAATGAAGGACAAGTACAACCCAAAAATATGCTACAACCGATGCTAGCATATGGTATTTAGATAATGGTGCAAGTAACCATATGACGGGAACTAAGAGTCATTTTAAGGATATTGACGAAATCATCACTGGACGCGTTCGTTTTGGAGATGGATCATACGTAGAGATAAAGGGTAGAGGTTCTATATTATTATGATGTAGAAACAAGGAACAAAAGATAGTTTCGGATGTTTACTACATTCCAAACCTCAAGAGTAACATACTTAGTCTAGGACAACTTACGGAGATAGGTTGTAAGATCATCATGGATGGAAACAAATTAACTTTGTATGATAAGAATAAGAAGTTGTTGATGAAGGTAGAAAGATTTAAGAATCGACTTTACAATATTAGATTACAAATAGAAGCACCTATATGTCTCTTAGCAAACATAGATAACCATGCATGGTTATGGCACGCTAGATTAGGTCATTTGAACTTTGACGACATCAACAAAATGACAAGAAAGGGTCTAGTGGAAGGAATACCAAGGATAAACCATGCAAGACAAAACTGTGATGCATGTTTATTAGGAAAACACAGTAGAACCCCATTTCCAAATCAAGCTAAATTCAGATCAAAGAACCCATTGGACTTAGTATATGGAGATCTCTGTGGTCCCATAAGTCCAGCCACACATTCTGGAAAGAAACTCATCTTCTTATTAGTAGATGACTGTATACGTTTTATGTGGGCCTACTTTCTAACATCGAAAGATCAGGCATTCAACACATTTAAGGAATTTAGACAGAAGATTGAAATGGAGTTAAGATTGAAGTTAAGAATGCTAAGAACGGATAGAGGAGGTGAATTTACATCAAATGAATTCACTAAATACTGTAAGGAGAATGGAATAGCAAGACAGTTAACAGCACCATACTCACCACAACAAAATGGAGTAGTTGAAAGAAAGAATAGGACGGTGTTATCAACTACTAGGAGTATGATGAAAGCAATGAAGTTACCCTTAACTTTTTGGGCGGAAGCAGTCAAGCACGCCATTTACATACTCAACAGGGTACCTACAAGAGCCCTGGAAGATAAAACACCATATGAAGCACTCTACAACAGAAAACCGAATTTGGAAAACCTAAGAATATTCGGATGCACAGCTTATGCTAAGATAACAACACCTCACTTGAAGAAGTTAGATGATAGAAGCATACCAATGATTTACTTAGGAGTAGAGGAAGGATCAAAAGCATGTAGGTTATATGATCCTATAGGAAAGAAGAAACATGTTAGTAGGGATGTAAAGTTTATGGAAACAAAACCGTGGGATTGGGATTGGGATAAGAATGAAGAAGAAAAAGGTACACAAGACTCAGTTTAGGGAATTTTTGTGGAAGAAGGAGTTGACAATGAAAAACCTATACCAGTCAACACAGAAATATTGATAATACACATCAGGAACCGGATCAAACACCAAATCCAGATTCACCAATCACACCACCAACATACAATTACAACCCTAACTCAGAAGATGAAGAAGAAGCTACTTTTAGCTCATCTGGAAACTCAAACCATAGATATGATCATAGACCAGTACGAGGTTTTAAAGATATAACAGAGCTATATGGGAACACACGTGAAATAGAAACTGAAAGGTTGTTATTTACGGAAGAAGAACCACGTAATTACAAGGAGGCATCAATAGATAAGAAATGGATTGAGGCCATGGAGATTGAATCCATTGAATTGGATTCAATCAAAAAGAACAATACATGGACTCTTACAGATTTTCCTGAAAGTCAGAAGGCAATAGGACTCAAATGGGTCTTTAAGACCAAAAGAGATGCACAAGGAAAGATCATCAAATATAAAGCAAGATTAGTAGCAAAAGGTTATGTACAAGAACAAGGGATAGACTTCGATGAAGTATTTGCACCATTTGCTAGGATAGAGACAGTTCGATTGATATTAGCACTAGCAGCCTATCATGGATGGCAAGTACGCCACTTAGATGTAAAATCAGCATTTTTACATGGAGACTTGAAGGAAGAAGTCTATGTTACACAACCTGAAGGATTTGTTCAACAAGGAAAATTGGAAAAGGTCTACAAGCTAACTAAAGCTTGGTACGGCTTAAGACAAGCACCAAGAGCTTGGAATGTGAAACTTGATCAAACCTTGAAGTCATTAGACTTGAAGAAATGTAATCTCGAACAAGCAGTTTACACTAAGAGAAGCAAGACTTCTACACTTATAGTTGGAGTATATGTAGATGATTTGATTGGATTTCAGACACTACAGATGAAGGAAGATGACACGGTGGTTGCATTTACTGCCAAACTAAATGGCTATGCCACGAAGGCTAAAGAATTAGGGAAAACTTTGGATGAATCACTTTTAGTACGAAAACTACTAGATTCCACACCAGATAGGTTTATTCAAATAGTAGCATCCATAGAACAGACAAATGATCTCGATAATATTACTTTAGATGAGATCGCTGGAAAACTTAAGGCATTCGAGGAAAGGATAAAACTAAGAAAGGGAGAACAAGTAGAAGGCCAGGATAATTTACTATTCGCACAAGGTGAACACTCTAGAAATGGAAAACGATTTACCAAATATAGAGGTAAATCAAACTACTCACGAGGAAACTGGAAAAATAATAGAAATAGAGATAACTCGAATGAAGGAAGCTCAACTCACATTGAAAAGTCAAATAGGAATAAACGTGAGTGGAATAAAAGGAAGATAAAATGTTTCAATTGTGGGAAACTCGGACATATTAAGAAAGAGTGTAGAAAACCATCGACAACTCAGGAGCAATCAAACCGTATCTTAGATAACGATGAACCATCACTATTAATGACAACACACGAAACTACACACGAAGAAGTTTTGTTTAAGGAAGGACAAGTACAACCCAGAAAATATGCTACAACAGATGCTAGCATATGGTATTTAGATAATGGTGCAAGTAACCATATGACGGGAACTAAGAGTCATTTTAAGGATATTGACGAAAGCATCACTGGACGCGTTCGTTTTGGAGATGGATCATACGTAGAGATAAAGGGTAGAGGTTCTATATTATTAGGATGTAGAAACAAGGAACAAAAGATAGTTTCGGATGTTTACTACATTCCAAACCTCAAGAGTAACATACTTAGTCTAGGACAACTTACGGAGATAGGTTGTAAGATCATCATGGATGGAAACAAATTAACTTTGTATGATAAGAATAAGAAGTTGTTGATGAAGGTAGAAAGATCTAAGAATCGACTTTACAGTATTAGATTACAAATAGAAGCACCTATATGTCTCTTAGCAAACATAGATAACCAAGCATGGTTATGGCACGCTAGATTAGGTCATTTGAACTTTGACGACATCAACAAAATGACAAGAAAGGGTCTAGTGGAAGGAATACCAAGGATAAACCATGCAGGACAAATCTGTGATGCATGTTTATTAGGAAAACACAGTAGAACCCCATTTCCAAATCAAGCTAAATTCAGATCAAAGAACCCATTGGACTTAGTATATGGAGATCTCTGTGGTCCCATAAGTCCAGCCACACATTCTGGAAAGAAACTCATCTTCTTATTAGTAGATGACTGTACACGTTTTATGTGGGCCTACTTTCTAACATCGAAAGATCAGGCATTCAACACATTTAAGGAATTTAGACAGAAGATTGAAATGGAGTTAAGATTGAAGTTAAGAATGCTAAGAACGGATAGAGGAGGTGAATTTACATCAAATGAATTCACTAAATACTGTAAGGAGAATGGAATAGCAAGACAGTTAACAGCACCATACTCACCACAACAAAATGGAGTAGTTGAAAGAAAGAATAGGACGGTGTTATCAACTACTAGGAGTATGATGAAAGCAATGAAGTTACCCTTAACTTTTTGGGCGGAAGCAGTCAAGCACGCTATTTACATACTCAACAGGGTACCTACAAGAGCCCTGGAAGATAAAACACCATATGAAGCACTCTACAACAGAAAACCGAATTTGGAAAACCTAAGAATATTCGGATGCACAGCTTATGCTAAGATAACATTACCTCACTTGAAGAAGTTAGATGATAGAAGCATACCAATGATTTACTTAGGAGTAGAGGAAGGATCAAAAGCATGTAGGTTATATGATCCTATAGGAAAGAAGAAACATGTTAGTAGGGATGTAAAGTTTAAGGAAACAAAACCGTGGGATTGGGATTGGGATAAGAATGAAGAAGAAAAAGGTACACAAGACTCAGTTTGGGGAATCTTTGTGGAAGAAGGAGTTGACAATGAAAAACCTGTACCTGTCAACACAGAAAATATTGATAATACACATCAGGAACCGGATCAAACACCAAATCCAGATTCACCAATCACACCACCAACATACAATTACAACCCTAACTCAGAAGATGAAGAAGAAGCTACTTTTAGCTCATCTGGAAACTCAAACCAAAGATATGATCATAGACCAGTACGAGGTTTTACAGATATAACAGAGCTATATGGGAACACACGTGAAATAGAAACTGAAAGGTTGTTATTTACGGAAGAAGAACCACGTAATTACAAGGAGGCATCAATAGATAAGAAATGGATTGAGGCCATGGAGATTGAATCCATTGAATTGGATTCAATCAAAAAGAACAATACATGGACTCTTACAGATTTTCCTGAAAGTCAGAAGGCAATAGGACTCAAATGGGTCTTTAAGACCAAAAGAGATGCACAAGGAAAGATCATCAAATATAAAGTAAGATTAGTAGCAAAAGGTTATGTACAAGAACAAGGGATAGACTTCGATGAAGTATTTGCACCATTTGCTAGGATAGAGACAGTTCGATTGATATTAGCACTAGCAGCCTATCATGGATGGCAAGTACGCCACTTAGATGTAAAATCAGCATTTTTACATGGAGACTTGATGGAAGAAGTCTATGTTACACAACCTGAAGGATTTGTTCAACAAGGAAAATCGGAAAAGGTCTACAAGCTAACTAAAGCATGATACGGCTTAAGACAAGCACCAAGAGCTTGGAATGTGAAACTTGATCAAACCTTGAAGTCATTAGACTTGAAGAAATGTAATCTCGAACAAGCAGTTTACACTAAGAGAAGCAAGACTTCTACACTTATAGTTGGAGTATATGTAGATGATTTGATTGGATTTCAGACACTACAGATGAAGGAAGATGACACGGTGGTTGCATTTACAGCCAAACTAAATGGCTATGCCACGAAGGCTAAAGAAATAGGGAAAACTTTGGATGAATCACTTTTAGTACGAAAACTACTATATTCCACACCAGATAGGTTTATTCAAATAGTAGCATCCATAGAACAGACAAATGATCTCGATAATATTACTTTAGATGAGATCGCTGGAAAACTTAAGGCATTCGAGGAAAGGATAAAACTAAGAAAGGGAGAACAAGTAGAAGGCCAGGATAATTTACTATTCGCACAAGGTAAACACTCTAGAAATGGAAAACGATTTACCAAATATAGAGGTAAATCAAACTACTCACGAGGAAACTGGAAAAATAATAGAAATAGAGATAACTCGAATGAAGGAAGCTCAACTCACATTGAAAAGTCAAATAGGAATAAACGTGAGTGGAATAAAAGGAAGATAAAATGTTTCAATTGTGGGAAACTCGGACATATTAAGAAAGAGTGTAGAAAACCATCGACAACTCAGGAGCAATCAAACCTTATCTTAGATAACGATGAACCATCACTATTAATGACAACACACGAAACTACACACGAAGAAGTTTTGTTTAAGGAAGGACAAGTACAACCCAGAAAATATGCTACAACAGATGCTAGCATATGGTATTTAGATAATGGTGCAAGTAACCATATGACGGGAACTAAGAGTCATTTTAAGGATATTGACGAAAGCATCACTGGACGCGTTCGTTTTGGAGATGGATCATACGTAGAGATAAAGGGTAGAGGTTCTATATTATTAGGATGTAGAAACAAGGAACAAAAGATAGTTTCGGATGTTTACTACATTCCAAACCTCAAGAGTAACATACTTAGTCTAGGACAACTTACGGAGATAGGTTGTAAGATCATCATGGATGGAAACAAATTAACTTTGTATGATAAGAATAAGAAGTTGTTGATGAAGGTAGAAAGATCTAAGAATCGACTTTACAGTATTAGATTACAAATAGAAGCACCTATATGTCTCTTAGCAAACATAGATAACCAAGCATGGTTATGGCACGCTAGATTAGGTCATTTGAACTTTGACGACATCAACAAAATGACAAGAAAGGGTCTAGTGGAAGGAATACCAAGGATAAACCATGCAGGACAAAACTGTGATGCATGTTTATTAGGAAAACACAGTAGAACCCCATTTCCAAATCAAGCTAAATTCAGATCAAAGAACCCATTGGACTTAGTATATGGAGATCTCTGTGGTCCCATAAGTCCAGCCACACATTATGGAAAGAAACTCATCTTCTTATTAGTAGATGACTGTACACGTTTTATGTGGGCCTACTTTCTAACATCGAAAGATCAGGCATTCAACACATTTAAGGAATTTAGACAGAAGATTGAAATCAAGTTAAGATTGAAGTTAAGAATGCTAAGAACGGATAGAGGAGGTGAATTTACATCAAATGAATTCACTAAATACTCTAAGGAGAATGGAATAGCAAGACAGTTAACAGCACCATACTCACCACAACAAAATGGAGTAGTTGAAAGAAAGAATAGGACGGTGTTATCAACTACTAGGAGTATGATGAAAGCAATGAAGTTACCCTTAACTTTTTGGGCGGAAGCAGTCAAGCACGCCATTTACATACTCAACAAGGTACCTACAAGTGCCCTGGAAGATAAAACACCATATGAAGCACTCTACAACAGAAAACCGAATTTGGAAAACCTAAGAATATTCGGATGCACAGCTTATGCTAAGATAACAATACCTCACTTGAAGAAGTTAGATGATAGAAGCATACCAATGATTTACTTAGGAGTAGAGGAAGGATCAAAAGCATGTAGGTTATATGATCCTATAGGAAAGAAGAAACATGTTAGTAGGGATGTAAAGTTTATGGAAACAAAACCGTAGGATTGGGATTGGGATAAGAATGAAGAAGAAAAAGGTACACAAGACTCAGTTTGGGGAATCTTTGTGGAAGAAGGAGTTGACAATGAAAAACCTATACCAGTCAACACAGAAAATATTGATAATACACATCAGGAACCGGATCAAACACCAGATCCAGATTCACTAATCACACCACCAACATACAATTACAACCCTAACTCAGAAGATGAAGAAGAAGCTACTTTTAGCTCATCTGGAAACTCAAACCAAAGATATGATCATAGACCAGTACGAGGTTTTAAAGATATAACAGAGCTATATGGGAACACACGTGAAATAGAAACTGAAAGGTTGTTATTTACGGAAGAAGAACCACGTAATTACAAGGAGGTATCAATAGATAAGAAATGGATTGAGGCCATGGAGATTGAATTGGATTCAATCAAAAAGAACAATACATGGACTCTTACATATTTTCCTGAAAGTCAGAAGGCAATAGGACTCAAATGGGTCTTTAAGACCAAAAGAGATGCACAAGGAAAGATCATCAAATATAAAGCAAGATTAGTAGCAAAAGGTTATGTACAAGAACAAGGGATAGACTTCGATGAAGTATTTGCACCAGTTGCTAGGATAGAGACAGTTCGATAGATATTAGCACTAGCAGCCTATCATGGATGGCAAGTACGCCACTTAGATGTAAAATCAGCATTTTTACATGGAGACTTGAAGGAAGAAGTCTATGTTACACAACCTGAAGGATTTGTTCAACAAGGAAAATCGGAAAAGGTCTACAAGCTAACTAAAGCTTGGTACGGCTTAAGACAAGCACCAAGAGCTTGGAATGTGAAACTTGATCAAACCTTGAAGTCATTAGACTTGAAGAAATGTAATCTCGAACAAGCAGTTTACACTAAGAGAAGCAAGACTTCTACACTTATAGTTGGAGTATATGTAGATGATTTGATTGGATTTCAGACACTACAGATGAAGGAAGATGACACGGTGGTTGCATTTACAGCCAAACTAAACGGCTATGCCACGAAGGCTAAAGAAATAGGGAAAACTTTGGATGAATCACTTTTAGTAGGAAAACTACTAGATTCCACACCAGATAGGTTTATTCAAATAGTAGCATCCATAGAACAGACAAATGATCTCGATAATATTACTTTAGATGAGATCGCTGGAAAACTTAAGGCATTCGAGGAAAGGATAAAACTAAGAAAGGGAGAACAAGTAGAAGGCCAGGATAATTTACTATTCGCACAAGGTGAACACTCTAGAAATGGAAAACGATTTACAAAATATAGAGGTAAATCAAACTACTCACGAGGAAACTGGAAAAATAATAGAAATAGAGATAACTCGAATGAAGGAAGCTCTACTCACATTGAAAAGTCAAATAGGAATAAACGTGAGTGGAATAAAAGGAAGATAAAATGTTTCAATTGTGGGAAACTCGGACATATTAAGAAAGAGTGTAGAAAACCATCGACAACTCAGGGGCAATCAAACCTTATCTTAGATGACGATGAACCATCACTATTAATGACAACACACGAAACTACACACGAAGAAGTTTTGTTTAATGAAGGACAAGTACAACCCAAAAATATGCTACAACCGATGCTAGCATATGGTATTTAGATAATGGTGCAAGTAACCATATGACGGGAACTAAGAGTCATTTTAAGGATATTGACGAAATCATCACTGGACGCGTTCGTTTTGGAGATGGATCATACGTAGAGATAAAGGGTAGAGGTTCTATATTATTATGATGTAGAAACAAGGAACAAAAGATAGTTTCGGATGTTTACTACATTCCAAACCTCAAGAGTAACATACTTAGTCTAGGACAACTTACGGAGATAGGTTGTAAGATCATCATGGATGGAAACAAATTAACTTTGTATGATAAGAATAAGAAGTTGTTGATGAAGGTAGAAAGATTTAAGAATCGACTTTACAATATTAGATTACAAATAGAAGCACCTATATGTCTCTTAGCAAACATAGATAACCATGCATGGTTATGGCACGCTAGATTAGGTCATTTGAACTTTGACGACATCAACAAAATGACAAGAAAGGGTCTAGTGGAAGGAATACCAAGGATAAACCATGCAAGACAAAACTGTGATGCATGTTTATTAGGAAAACACAGTAGAACCCCATTTCCAAATCAAGCTAAATTCAGATCAAAGAACCCATTGGACTTAGTATATGGAGATCTCTGTGGTCCCATAAGTCCAGCCACACATTCTGGAAAGAAACTCATCTTCTTATTAGTAGATGACTGTATACGTTTTATGTGGGCCTACTTTCTAACATCGAAAGATCAGGCATTCAACACATTTAAGGAATTTAGACAGAAGATTGAAATGGAGTTAAGATTGAAGTTAAGAATGCTAAGAACGGATAGAGGAGGTGAATTTACATCAAATGAATTCACTAAATACTGTAAGGAGAATGGAATAGCAAGACAGTTAACAGCACCATACTCACCACAACAAAATGGAGTAGTTGAAAGAAAGAATAGGACGGTGTTATCAACTACTAGGAGTATGATGAAAGCAATGAAGTTACCCTTAACTTTTTGGGCGGAAGCAGTCAAGCACGCCATTTACATACTCAACAGGGTACCTACAAGAGCCCTGGAAGATAAAACACCATATGAAGCACTCTACAACAGAAAACCGAATTTGGAAAACCTAAGAATATTCGGATGCACAGCTTATGCTAAGATAACAACACCTCACTTGAAGAAGTTAGATGATAGAAGCATACCAATGATTTACTTAGGAGTAGAGGAAGGATCAAAAGCATGTAGGTTATATGATCCTATAGGAAAGAAGAAACATGTTAGTAGGGATGTAAAGTTTATGGAAACAAAACCGTGGGATTGGGATAAGAATGAAGAAGAAAAAGGTACACAAGACTCAGTTTGGGGAATCTTTGTGGAAGAAGGAGTTGACAATGAAAAACCTATACCAGTCAACACAGAAAATATTGATAATATACATCAGGAGCTATACCAATCAACACAGAAAATATTGATAATACACATCAGGAACCGGATCAAACACCAGATCCAGATTCACCAATCACACCACCAACATACAATTACAACCCTAACTCAGAAGATGAAGAAGAAGCTACTTTTAGCTCATTTGGAAACTCAAACCAAAGATATGATCATAGACCAGTACGAGGTTTTACAGATATAACAGAGCTATATGGGAACACACGTGAAATAGAAACTGAAAGATTGTTATTTACGGAAGAAGAACCACGTAATTACAAGGAGGCATCAATAGATAAGAAATGGATTGAGGCCATGGAGATTGAATTGGATTCAATCAAAAAGAACAATACATGGACTCTTACAGATTTTCCTGAAAGTCAGAAGGCAATAGGACTCAAATGGGTCTTTAAGACCAAAAGAGATGCACAAGGAAAGATCATCAAATATAAGGCAAGATTAGTAGCAAAAGGTTATGTACAAGAACAAGGGATAGACTTCGATGAAGTATTTGCACCAGTTGCTAGGATAGAGACAGTTCGATTGATATTAGCACTAGCAGCCTATCATTGATGGCAAGTACGCCACTTAGATGTAAAATCAACATTTTTACATGGAGACTTGAAGGAAGAAGTCTATGTTACACAACCTGAAGGATTTGTTCAACAAGGAAAATCGTAAAAGGTCTACAAGCTAACTAAAGCTTTGTACGGCTTAAGACAAGCACCAAGAGCTTGGAATGTGAAACTTGATCAAACCTTGAAGTCATTAGACTTTAAGAAATGTAATCTCGAACAAGCAGTTTACACAAAGAGAAGCAAGACTTCTACACTTATAGTTGGAGTATATGTAGATGATTTCATTGGATTTCAAACACTTCAGATGAAGGAAGATGACACGGTGGGTGCATTTACAGCCAAACTAAACGGCTATGCCACGAAGGCTAAAGAATTAGGGAAAACTTTGGATGAATCACTTTTAGTACGAAAACTACTAGATTCCACACCAGATAGGTTTATTCAAATATTAGCATCCATAGAACAGACAAATGATCTCGATGATATTACTTTAGATGAGGTCGCTGGAAAACTTAAGGCATTCGAGGAAAGGATAAAACTAAGAAAGGGAGAACAAGTAGAAGGCCAGGATAATTTACTATTCGCACAAGGTGAACACTCTAGAAATGGAAAACGATTTACCAAATATAGAGGTAAATCAAACTACTCACGAGGAAACTAGAAAAATAATAGAAATAGAGATAACTCGAATGAAGGAAGCTCAACTCACAATGAAAAGTCAAATAGGAATAAACGTGAGTGGAATAAAAGGAAGATAAAATGTTTCAATTGTGGGAAACTCGGACATATTAAGAAAGAGTGTAGAAAACCATCGACAACTCAGGAGTAATCAAACCTTATCTTAGATGACGATGAACCATCACTATTAATGACAACACACGAAATTACACACGAAGAAGTTTTGTTTAATGAAGGACAAGTACAACCCAGTTGACGCAACTTACTACCGAAGTTTAATAGGAAGTCTCATATACTTATTACATACAAGACCGGATCTTAGTTACTCAGTCGGACTACTCAGCAGATTTATGCAAGACCCAAAGGATCATCACCTAAAGGCAGTGAAACAAGTAATCCGATATATCAAAGGAACAAAGGAGCATGGAATAATATACAAGAAAGAAGGCGGCTGCAAGATTACAGGTTACAGTGACAGTAGTTATGGAATCAATACCGATCAAGGAAAAGGAACTACTGGAATAGTATTTTACTTTGGAGAGTCACCTATTACTTGGTGTACTCAGAAACAACCAACAGTGGCACTCTCATCATGTGAATCAGAATTCATGGCGGCTACTGGAGCAGCATGTCAAGCTTTATGGTTAAAACGACTACTTAGTGAATTAACTGGATGGCAAGAAAAAAGGATAACGCTTAGAGTTGACAACATATCAGCAATAGCACTCGTAAAGAACCCAGTTTTTCATGGAAGGAGCAAGCACATCGACATTCGCTATCATTTCATTCGTGAATGTGTAGAGAATGGTCATATCAATGTGGAACACGTTAAAGGAGAACTACAAAGAGCATACATCTTAACAAAAGCTTTACCAAGACTCAAGTTCGTGACTATGCGACAAATGCTCGGAGTTCAAGACTTAGGACAAACCAACGATCAAGATTAAGGAGGAGAATGTGAACCAAAGATAATCTCGATATTGCTTTAAGGAATCTTAAAGGACTAAACGTGTTCAATGGAAACTTAATAACCGCCAAAGTTAGTTAAGTTAGTTAGGTTAGAAAGTTAGTTATTTTCTGCATTGTTAGAAAAGGGTATGTCGTTTGGTATAAAACCATTCTAACAGTCATGACCATTGGGTCATACCCATTCGCACACTATATATATTTGTAAACATGTATTGATACAATGGTTAGACGAAATAAACAAGTTATCTAGTATTTACGTTTTGTTTGCA
Source organism: Artemisia tridentata subsp. tridentata (assembly GCA_021014915.2). Taxonomy (NCBI): domain Eukaryota; kingdom Viridiplantae; phylum Streptophyta; class Magnoliopsida; order Asterales; family Asteraceae; genus Artemisia; species Artemisia tridentata. Next base: position 350,127,652 of record CP139502.1, on the reverse strand, counting down.
ATTTACATTTTGACTCACACAAAATTGGGACCAACATTGCAGGTTCTTATGGAGTTTTCGAGTTTGATGAGATGAATGATCAGTGTGTTACTTGTTGCATTTTGAAGTTAAGGTGGAGATTGAAGTATTATCTTCAAAATTCAACTTTGGCTATCTTCAACATTCAACTTTGGCTTGCCATGTTTTTTGCATGTTTTTAAAGGAAGGACAAAATGTGTTAGGTGAATTCTACCATCTTTGAATGGCTAAAGAAGTTTTCACATTATACTTTGAGCCTATAAATAGGCTATGAAGTTTTCATCCAAGATGTACCACCACAAAAATCATCACAACATATATATACAAGAACTCATTGTATATGTATTTTCTCTCTTTTGTTCAAACTCTGTAAACACTGCAAATTATAGTGAATTGTTTCTTGGCTTCCGCCACCCGTGGTTTTTTCCCGATTTGGGTTTTTCCACGTAAATCCTTGTGTCTCTATTACTTTATTTCTATTTGGTGTTTGATTACGCTTGATATATTAATTCCGTTATTATCTACCACGTCGAACTAATATTTGTTGAAATATTTGAATCATAGCCATAAACAAATAACCACATAACATCAAAGACACGCAGCGGAAAATAAGATCTACAATACATGTAATTAATTAATTAAATTAAAAGTAATGCGTACCTTATTTGGTTTCTAGCAAGAACAAGAAACCGGATCTCCAAGAACAATATAAACCCTAAATTGGGTTTAAGATGGATCGACTAGGTGTTAGTCGAATGGGGAAAATAACACAAGCTAAAGGATGCTTGTTCTTCATTCTTGTACACACGTATTAGTAGCGTCTCAATGTGAAAAGCTAGGTTCATGTATCACAAATAAAACATCACAACAACTAGGGTTTGATGTTCTAGATAATACACGATCGAATCCCTCTAACAAGAAGATAAAGGAGTAAATAACTTACCATGCATATAAATATGCATGTAATCTACACATATCATAATCCATGCATGTGCATGGAAAATATATCATAACTCCTTTACTGTATCATGTATATTGTCAGTGGGTGGAAAAGCAAGAACCGATTGGTTAAATCGGTTTAGGGATAAATACTATGTTCGATCATATGGAGCTATTGAGGGGTTTTATACACTCCAAACTTGCTCTCCAAGTTTGAGTCCAACACCACCTCAAGTTCCAAAATTCGACACTCAACCCCCTCCTCTTTCTTTTTTCGACCATATAAATATTTGTGATTTAATAATTAAACATATCTTAATATATTAATTATTAAAACATTGAAACTCATACGTAATGTATGCAATCCCGAAGTCTCGTGTTCAAAACTGGACATACTAATATTAATTTATATCCATAACTCTAACAGCTCCCACTTGGATATTCATTAATATAGTAATGACATGGGTTAGTCTAGCTTAACACCCCCAATGCCCCCAGATCGACCCTGAGTATGGTTTCCTGGAAAAAACCATGTGATTGTTAATCATCAAACTTATCCTTTTGTTTCTAATACCGCGTTAATATGGATATGGATTTAAGTCATTCCATAATTAACTATTCTGTTTCTCGTTATTTATAATTGATCAAGATTACCAAATCATCTGAACGTATTCCAGATAGACTTTGGGTATGGCCATACAAACATCTTGTCAACCCTATGAGGGGCCCAGCAGTATTATACTTCAAAACAAATTTGAAGGAACAAATCCTTTCTTGACTACGAGCATAACCCTCGAACTTTGCATCACCTCTGAAAATAGCCCTTATAACTACCAGTTACGGATAACGTTAGACAATCTTACAGAAAATGAGCTACATCCTCTGCTGTTATCTGGTATCCCAAGTCTGAGGATAAATATTCATGATTTACTTAATGACAAATATCCATAAAGTACAATCATGTGGTTGGGATAAGTCCTATATTCAATTTATCCAATATTGAATATCATCTGAATTTGGCATGCCCACACATCAATATACTTTAAGTATATTCTACCAACACTTAGATTTGCCTTAATTCAATAATACTCCCATATTATTGATCGACAACGGACTATTTAGAATAACATAAGTTATTCATGGATTTAAACATGCAAATATATGATACAATTTATTGTTAATGAAAACAAAGTACCACGTACTTTAATTCATTCTGAATAATAATTGCTTAATATCCCTTATCCAAATACTAAATAGATCAATGCATGATAATTCCCATTAATGAATTAATTCCCATTAATGAATTATGCCTCAAGTCATGTTCCACATACTTGTTGACAAGGCATAAATCAATTAATTTGATCTATTGGAATTTTGAGAATACTTATTTCAAGAATGAAATTCTTGTATGTGTGCATTCATCTACGCAGATATTGTCACATAATATTTCATAAATTGCGAGACATCCTCAACCGCGAATTTATGATATTAAACTATCAAACCTTTATAGTTTAAAGTATTCTAATTCTTTAATGTATAATGCAACTATGCTTATAGTTAAGCATAACTAGTATACATGGCCTTTAACAAGGATAAACTCCCACCATGACTAGTATTGAGTGTCATCTCAATCTTACTAGCATCATTGTATCCAAGCAACAATATGCTCTTTAAAGTTCCCGTAAACTTTAATATCCATCGTGTAATGTTTGATATCTTCAAATCTTTCAAGATTTGTCATCTATATCAACATCTTGCCATATGGTTCATATTTAGAATTTAGGAGCAATTCCAGAATGAGGATGTTAATTCTAAATCCAACCATATCCATTACACTTATCTATCTAATAACTTACAATTAGATATTAATGTTGTCAATCATCTTGCATCCAAGCATGATACAACAAGCAACATGATGTACATGAATAATCCTTTCGTCAACCTTAGATTTAATTCATGTCATATCTTGCCTTACTAATAGATTATCATGTTTATTAGAATCAGTTATTTTACCGCTCATGTTTATAACAATAAACATATATTCCAAGGTTTTATTTTCTAAATTTCCATGTGAAGTTTCATTCCAAACTAAGACTTAACATATAAATGTTAATGGAATGTTACTTCCTATATGTTATACAACATATATGAAATAAGAAAATAAATATAACACTCCCACTAGCTTTCAGGAATATTAAGAAATATCTTATTTTAATTATAAATCAAAACAAGATTTAACAACTAAAAATAAGTATATCTTCTAGATGCATGCATTTATCCATTCACAAATGATTTGCACTTTGTATACTGCTAAAGATTATTTGAATTCAAATACTCCTTTCAATTACTTTCCGTCCTCGCACAAGTAATTACTCAGGAAAGAGTTTTGGTATTCCATTATTAATTTCATATAAAAGAAACTAATAATGATAATCTTTATATATTTAATGTGCTTAGAAAGAATTTCAATCACATTTAATTGCTTAAGTGTGATTGATAATCTTTTCACATATTAAATATGTATACAAATTTTGTCCATATGATTTCTACACAAGAATTTAAATCTCTATGATTTACATTTCCTTTGTAGAAACTCATTTTCATTCTATAGTGCAACTATAGAGTTTAAGATCAACTACGTTTCCAAACTAGTTATCTTCTTGGACTGCATCTAATTATTCATAGTATGAGTAATTTTTCCAAATTAAATATTTGCAATTTATTAACAGGTTTATCATAATCCTGTAACTCATAATCCTCAACATATTCTCCAAATATTTGAGATATCCTTGCGGATCTATGAAATGAGAATTCCATCATTTTGAGATTTAACATTAACATGTTTAATCCTCATTATGATTTTGCTAGTGTATTTAGAAGATTATGTATCTTGTAATTTTATCTTATCAAGATAAAACTCCCACTTGCCTTTTGCAATTTATAGATTATCTATAAATACTTAGCAAATAGACAGTTCATAACCTTAATTTGTTAATAACCTACTCATAAGCAGTTTAACAAATTCCGAACTTCAATTTTAAGACTTAATGTGATTCATCACATTCCATAATAAATGGTGTCTTATTAATCTTCTAGGTTGGAGTCTAATTGAGTATATCCTATCCATACTCAATTTCCTAACCTTGATATCTTTTGGAAGAATAGAAGATATAGTTATCTCAAATCAAACAATATATCAAGAGTTTGATTTTCCTAACTGAACATACCATAAACACTATGTATTTCATTAGGATTAATATTGTAAGTTAATCTTACAATATGTGAGATAAATATATTTCATTTTGGCTTACCTATTTATCATCTAAGTCAATTTAATGGTTCAATAGAATTTCCAAGCCAATTGCATTCTTTATAACATAAGTACTTCTGATCAAGTCACTTCATGTCTATGTCTTACCAAGAAGACATAATTGTTATAATCCCAATCTACGTTATAAGTCATTAATCAACTTAATGACTCCTTTTACATGTCTTAATTAAAAAACATAACAAGTTAACATCTTACTTTAATTTATTATAAGTCTTATAACAATAAAAGACTTCATATTTATATCTTTATACTAAAATATAAATATGCATAACTAAAGTAATCATGAACACCACAAATTGGTTTCAATAGTATTTCAAGTTAATTTATTACTTCATTTATTTATGTCATTCCAAGAATACATAAACATTCAAATTTGAAGTAGTATAAGATTACTTCATTTATTTATGTCATTGTAATAATACATAAATATTCACATTATGAAGTAGTCTTATTATCATATTGACACTTGTTCTAATAGTTATCTAATTTAGGAACTTGCAAATTAACATAGTTTCATTACATCAGCTGAGGCTGCTAATAATGAAAGTATGTAATTTACCTTGTTATTAATATCTATGTCAAGTTTACACTGACGCTAGATATTAACTTCAAGTATTCTATTAATTAGATGTGAATAAAACACATTAGAATATTCGTCTCTTACCTTACAGTTAAGAGAATCCTTTAAATCATATTTCTTTGTGTTGTTGCTTGCACACTGTTAATATTTCTCCCACTTGTGCATGGAACAACATCACGTATCAAATAAACAACACGTCAATCGTTTATTTATGTGACCAATATGATTGTGTCATAGATATAAGTAGATATAGGAACACTTTGTCTAGTAAGGAAACGTACACGACTATCCTTAATACCACAAGTGTCTATAATTGAAAAGTAATTATCTCAAGAAATTCTAGAGATAATCTGGGTTACTACCAAGATATCAATGCTTGTAGCTCCCACTGAATACCAGCTCATTACTGTTGGGAATTCTGGAAATAAGATATTTCTTGTTGCTGCCGATAGTGAAAGTTGGTTCCTGCCGATAGTGTTGGTTCCTGCCGAAGCTCATTGATGCTGATAGTTATATTTTGTTTCTGCTGATAGTGTTTGTTGCTGCGGATATTATTGTTAGTTATCCGTATGTTTAGTAAGTTTATTTTTAGAAGAGATCATGTTTATCTCTTTACACGTTTTCTTGTAGGACGGGTTAGGGTTAGGGTTCCTTGTCATTATAAAAGGAACACCCCGTCTATGAGTTTTACACATCCTTGCAACTTAACAGTTCTTAATAAAAATCATCTTTTAGTTCATTATACGATCCATAGAGGATCATAGCATTAGTTCTTTTCTTTTCTTGTTCATAATCAGAGGTTCTCTTGTAGTGTGCTTGTGATTACATAGGCATCCTACCGATCCACATAGGCTCAAAGATCTAGCAGGCGTGTTAGATTCAACAAGTGGTATCAGAGCCTCGTGAGGATCTCTGATCAAGAAACAAAAGTTCTCAAAACAATCTCTCTAAACCCTTTCACAATGGGCGATGAAAACCCTGAATTTGAAAACCCTGATTTTGAAAACCCTGAATTCGCTGCAATTAACAATGAAGAACCTGAACTTACAAAAGTTCAACAACAAATTGTTACAACCACTGTGTCCAACAGTAATGCTAAGTTCCCATATCTTAAGAAGGAAGAGTATGAAGTCTGGGCGATGAAGATGGAGTACTGGATCTCCAACAGTGATCACCATCTTTGGAATGTTATCCTCAAGGGGAATAGCAAAAAGAGGATTGGAAGAGATAAGAATGGGGGAATCATTATTCTCGCTCCTGCAACAGTTGAGGAACAGCTGGCTGTGCAAAGGGAAACTAAAGCAAGAACTCTCTTGCTTCAGGCTCTTCCAGAGGATCACATGGGTGATTTTCATCACCTGGATGATGCTAGAGAAATCTGGCTTGCTGTAAAAGCTAGATTCGGTGGGAATGAGGAATCCAAAAAGATGAGGAAGTCAATGCTTAAGCAGGAATTTTAGGAGTTTAAAATCTCTGAGGAAGAAGGTATTCACAAAGGGTATGATCGATTTCACAAGATCCTCAGCCAACTTAATCAGTTGCAGGCTCGACCAGATAATGAAGACTGCAACACAAAGTTTCTGAGGGCTTTACCTTCATCCTGGTCTCAAGTTTCTATAACTCTGAAAGGAAAAAGAGGATTGGACTACCTGAGCTTTGATGATCTGTACAACAAGCTCAAGACCCTAGAGATTGACATCAAAGGGGTTTCTACTTATTCATCTCATACACCTACTCATACTGCATTTGTTAGTGCTCCAAGTGCTAATAAGGTCTCTCATGGTGATAGCCCAAACCCCTCATCTTCATCTGTTTCCTATTCTCCCACAGCATCAAGATCTCAATCAAGGAACGACAATGTTGTTGAGGAAATTCTTCATTCATTTGTTGCTGAAAGTACTCCACAACAGCAGTTGATGTATGATGATTTTGATCAAATTGATCAATTTGACTTGGAGGAGATGGATATCAAATGGCAGTTGGCTATGCTGTCATTAAAGGTTAACAGGTTTGAGCAGCAGTCTGGAAGGAAGCTTAATCTCAATGGAAGGGAAGGTGCAAGGTTTGACAGGAGGAAGGTAAAGTGCTTCAAGTGTGGTCAGATAGGACACTTTGCCAGAGAGTACCAAGACAAGAAAGTTGATGATAGATCAAGGTATTCGGCATTCAGAATGAAAGAATTGGAACCAGAGGAAGATAAAGCTCTAGTGTCTGTGGATGCAATGCTGGATTGGGATCAACATGAGGTGACTGGAGCTTCACGGATTTATGGGATGATTGCTGGAAATGGAGCTGAGACACATGTGGCTGAAGAATTTGGAATGATGGGTTATCCAACTCAGGTACTAAAATGTCCTTTTGATTGTGAAATTAAATATAATAAATTGCAAAAGGATAGTGAAAATAAATATACTGAGTTAAAAAGGGAATTTGATGAAATGGAGCCTGAATATAATAAATTATTTGTAGATATTCAAGCTTATAAAAAGGCTCTTAAAACTGTGGAGAAACAAAAGGCTTGGTATGAAGCTAATCAGATTGCATATGAACAAAAAATAAGGGTTTTGGAAAGAGATTTAGAGAACTCCAAAAACTGTCTTAAATATTCTGAATCTCAAGTTGCTAAGATCAAATTAGAAAATCAGGATTTAAAGGCTAAACTGGATAGTGAAGTAGCTAGGATAAACTCATGGCAACAATCAGAAAATTATCTTGTTAACTATGGTACTCAGTCTGGTTGGCGAAAGAAAGGGTTGGGATATGATGTTGGGGAATATAACCCTAGGATATTTGACCCTACCCCTAAGGAAGATTATCAAAAACCTGTTAAGTTTGTTAAGGAAGGAGGGATGAATGCAGTTCCTCCACCTATAAGAGGTGTTTTTAAGCCTGTCCCTATCCATACAGCCCTTGACCTTGACTTTGATGATTCACAAATGACTTATGGCAAAAAGGCAAAGAACTTGCCTGATCTTGATTGTGACTCTAACGAATTTGTCTCTTGTTCTAACAGTGACAAATCTGAAGAAATCAAGATTGATGACTATGCCACATGTGGATCAAGTGAGAAGTATGCATCAATAAAATCAGAAGAGGCAACTGATGAATCCCAAAGAGTTGAAGATGTTTCTTTTGATAATATTAAAAACAATAATGTTTCTAGTTTTGGTTTTGTTTCAAACAGTTCTGGTTGTGATTCTAATTTGGTTAAGGATAATTTTAATTGTGTTGGTTTGAATTCTTCTGATTGCAATAAGAAAGAGAATGTTAAGAAAAAGTCCCCTAGAAAGAAATCTTGCTTTGTGTGTCGTAGTTATGATCATCTTATTAAAGATTGTGACTATTATGAAAAACAGATGGGTAAATATGCTTGTCAAAATAGGTCTGTATGGAACAATGTCAATGCAATTCCCCCATATATTCCACAAGCAGCAAGAATAAACTCTTGTAGAGCTTCTGTTGCTGCTGGCAAGCCAGTTCCTGCTGGTAAGCCAGTTGCTGCTGATAAGTTCATTCCTGCTGATTGGAGGAGCAATGTTTCTAGACCTTATTACAGACCTACCAGCACTTACTTTCAAAATGATATGTGGCCTGTTTATTTTGACACCTTAAACATGGGAAGGGCAAGATGGGGAACTGCTGTTAAGTCCTCAGCAGGTTGTTCTTGGAGAAACAATAACAAATATATGAGAATGGGGTCCAAGAACAATGGTGGATCTCATCAATCTCCATGGTTTAATTTTTATTGATCCACAAGGCAGACCCAAGTCAGTAATGACTTGGGCCTCCCATGTATCTAACACTGTTGTATGTAATTTTGTTCTGTAGGACATTCCTTTTAAGAGTAAAGAAGTAGGTATTGTTGACAGTGGTTGTTCGAGGAGTATGACAGGGAATTTGGAAAGGTTGCATAACTTTGTGCCCTTTTATGGAGGAACAGTGACATTTGGAGGAGGTGATGGAAAGATTACAGGGAAAGGAACCATTAAGACTCCTAAACTGGACTTTAAGAATGTTCTCTATGTGAAGGAACTCAAGAACTTCAATTTGTTTTCTGTCTCACAAATATGTGATAAGAAGAATGGAGTTCTCTTCACTGAGACTGACTGTCTTGTGCTCTCCAAGGACTTCAAGATGCCTGATGATAGTGAGATAGTGCTCAAAGTTCCAAGGACTCACAACCTGTATTGCTTCAATCTGAATGATGTTAACCCTGAGGGTAATCTTGCTTGTATGGTGGCAAAGGCTTCTGTGGATGAAGCAAACAAATGGCACAGAAGGATGGCACATGTGAACTTCAAGACAATCAACAAGCTGGCAAAGAATGGCTTAGTGCATGGACTCCCTTTCAAGACCTTCACAAATGAACACAATTGTGTTGCCTGCAATAAAGGAAAGCAGCACAGGGCATCATACAAGGCCATTACTGCTGTGAGCACCATCTCTGAGCCTCTGCAACTGCTTCATATGGATCTTTTTGGTCCAACTTCTATCAGAAGTAGAGACCATAAGTATTATTGTCTGGTGATTACTGATGAGTTTAGCAGGTTTTCTTGGACTTTCTTTTTAGGTTCTAAAAATGAAACCTATTCTGTGCTTAGGGATTTTATTACCTTAATTGAAAATCAGCTAAATAAAAAGGTTAAGGCTATAAGGTGTGATAATGGAAGTGAGTTCAAAAACTCTAGTTTAATTGAATTTTGTGGGAATAAGGGGATTAAAAGAGATTATAGTAGTGCCAGAACCCCACAACAAAATAGGGTTGCAGAAAGGAAAAATAGGACCCTTATAGAAGCAGCTAGATCTATGTTAGTTGACTCTAAGTTGCCTACCATGTTTTGGACTGAAGCAGTAAGCACTGCTTGCTATGTGCTGAATAGGGTATCTATTACTAATCCCCACAACAAAACTCCTTATGAGCTTTTGTCTGGAAAGGTTCCTAATATAAGTTACCTTAAGCCTTTTGGATGTCATGTAACTATCTTGAATACTAGTGATCACCTAGGTAAGTTTGAAGAGAAGGCAGATGAGGGGTTCATTGTTGGATATTCTGCTCATAGTAAGGCCTATAGGGTTTATAACTTGTCTGCTAAGAGGGTAGAAGAAACACTCAATTTAAGGTTTCTAGAAGACAAACCTAATTTACAGGGTGCAGGTCATGAATGGTATTTTGACCTAGATTATTTGACTGATTCTTTAGGTTATTCTAGATATAAAGCTAATCAATCTGTAGGTCCACATGTTTATTCATCTAACAATGCAGGTACCTCAGATGATGAGTCTGATTCAGAGTGTGATGAACGACCAATAGTTGTTCCTTCTTTTCCCTCTAACCACTTTTCAGGTACAGAACTCAAGGATTCTTCTGATAAGACTGCAGATAATTCAAGTTTTGCAGAAGACCTTGCTAGGCTTCAAAGACAAGAATATCAAGCCAAGAGAGCTGCTGAAAAGTTTGGTTCTGGGTTTTCACAAGAAACAGCGGAGCTATTGAAAAATGCTGAAGCTGAAGTTAGAAGAGAAATGGCTTCTGCTGGTGGGATTCCTATTCCTGCTGATGTCAATTCTGCTGATAGTTCACCTGTTACTGCTGATACATCTGCTGTTCCTGCCGATGTCACTGATCCTGCTGCTTCTTTGTCTACTCCATCTTCTGATTTGTTGGGATTCAGTGAGCCTCCAACTAGATTCCCAAGTCCATCTGATCTGGGAAATTCACTTTCTTCAGCAGCTAAACTGAATGATCCTCATCATCAGTCAAGATCTGGAATTTTCACTCACTCCTCTTATGATGGTGAAGCAAATCCCTCTATTACTAATCAAGCCACAACTTATGGGGTAGATCCTGTTGTTACCAAGAGGATTAACACAGTACATCCTCAATCTTTGATTCTTGGTGATCTAAATTCTCCTGTTCAAACAAGAAGAAGGTTGAATCAATCCAAGTTTGGAGAATCTGCTTTTCTAAGTTATATTCAGGAACAGTTAAGGAGCAATCACACTGACTATCTTCATTGTCTCTATGCTTGCTTTCTATCTCAAACTGAACCGAGAAGTGTAGCTCAAGCCCTTGATAATTCTGATTGGGTTGAGGCTATGCAAGAGGAAATGCAGCAGTTCAAGAATCAGAAAGTATGGGTATTAGTACCATTGCCTGAAGGAAAACATGCAATTGGAACTAAATGGATTCTCAAGAATAAACGGGATGCTAGGGGAATTGTGGTTCGAAATAAAGCTAGATTGGTAGCTCAGGGACATAGACAAGAAGAGGGTATTGACTATGATGAGGTGTTTGCACCAGTAGCAAGAGTTGAAGCTATTCGACTATTTTTGGCTTTTGCTTCGTTTATGGGGTTTGTGGTTTATCAGATGGATGTGAAGAGTGCATTTCTGTATGGAAGTATTGAAGAGGAAGTATATGTTACTCAACCACAGGGGTTTGTGGATCCACAACATCCTGATTTGGTTTATAAAGTGGTGAAAGCACTCTATGGACTTCATCAAGCACCAAGAGCATGGTATGCCAGGTTGTCTGCTTTTCTACTTAAACATGGTTACAGAAGAGGTACAATCGATAAAACACTTTTCATTAGGAAGAATTTTAAAGATATCATCTTGGTACAAGTGTATGTAGATGACATTATTTTCGGTTCCACTAATGAAGCCTGGTGTAAGGATTTTGAGGAATTGATGAAAAGTGAATTTGAAATGAGTGCTATGGGGCAGATGACATTCTTCTTGGGCTTACAGGTTCAACAGAGACCAGATGGTATCTTCATTAATCAAGAAAAGTATGTTCATGACATACTTAAGAAGTTTGACTTGGACAATGTGAGGACTGCTACAACACCTTTTGAAGCTCCAAAGCCTAAATCTAATCATGAACCTGATGATGCTGTAAATGTTCACTTATACAGATCTATGATAGGTTCTTTGATGTATTTGACAGCTTCAAGGCCTAATATCATGTTTGTAGTCTGTGCTTGTGCTAGACATCAGGTTACACCTTTGACTTCTCATTTAAATGCTGTTAAGAGAATCTTCAAGTATTTGAAAGGACAGCCAAAGCTAGGACTTTGGTATCCAAAGGATTCTTCTTTTGTGCTGGAAGCTTATAGTGATAGTGACTATGCTGGGGCAAAATTTGATAGAAAATCTACTACAGGAGGTTGCCAGTTTTTGGGAAGGAGATTGGTCTCTTGGCAATGCAAGAAGCAGACTATTGTAGCTACATCTTCTACTGAGGCAGAGTATGTTGCTGCTGCTAGCTGCTGTGGACAGGTCCTTTGGTTGCAAAATCAATTGTTGGATTATAGGTTCAACTTCATGAACACTAAAATTTTTATTGACAACCAAAGTACCATCTGTATTGTTAAAAATCCAGTGTTTCATCAAAGAACAAAGCACATCGAGATTAGGCATCATTTCATAAGGGATGCTTATGAGAAGCATCTCATTCAGGTGCTTAAGATCGACTCTGATGAGAATGTGGCTGACCTGTTGACTAAAGCCTTTGATGGTCCAAGGTTCAACTATCTGGTGGTTCATATTGGCATGCTCAATCCTTAGGTGCTGAGATTCAGGGGAGGTTTAAGCCTAAGGGGAGGTTTCTTGTTGTTGTTGTACATCTTTCTATCTTTTCTTATTTTCTTTCTTTTTCTTTTGGTTTGTTTCTGGTTTCTTTTAGTTCAAAAAAAAAAATTGTATATTTTGTGTGCTAATAAGTTGGTTTTGAGCACCACCTTGCAGGTACAGTGTTGGTGTTTACACCTCCACAACAAATGGTATTCAACTCACCATGTCTCACAGACAAGAAAGAGTTGACTCACCATGAGGGTACGGCTCTGGTGTGATAATCAAATCCGTTGATAGCTGTAATAGCTTGCTCAAAGCTATAGGGTACTTCAACTCACCCATGGTTTATTCCTGAGAGTTGAAAATGGTTCTCAATTCACCATGGATGTAACCCTTTATGGGATCCAAAGAATTGGCTAGTCCACAAAAGTATGGTTTGTGGTAAAGACATTTGGTATCCATATTTGGTATTCAATTCACCAAGGTTCAGTTGAAACCAAAGAATTGGCTAGTCCTGAGCAAACAGCTATAGGTAAAGACAAGTCAAATCCGTTTATAGTTGCTGATTTGCTAATAAATCAGATGGTTATCAATGTACCATGGTCTAACACACCTAAACATTGGCTACTCTAGTAGTGATGGCTATTGGTAAAGAGACATCAAATCCATTAATTTTCAATGATTCACCTCTCACAGGAGTTAACACACCTGGATGTGATGAGAATAGTATGAAACTTAAGTGATTTGATGTACATATTGTCATAGTAGCAGTCAAGATCAAGAATGCCATGGTGACCAGCTTAGATCTTCTTTTGAGGATGATTTCCTATTGCTGCTGAACTATCGAAGTTGCTGCTGGAAGTTTCAAGTGTTGCTGCTGGTTACTTACAGATGCTGCTGCTGGTCTATTCCTCTCCCTATGAACTTCAAAGTACATTCAGAGTATAGTGCACACCTAGGGAATCTTTTCGGAAATACACTATTTCCTCAAGATTAGGGGAGGATTGTTGGGAATTCTGGAAATAAGATATTTCTTGTTGCTGCCGATAGTGAAAGTTGGTTCCTGCCGATAGTGTTGGTTCCTGCTGAAGCTCATTGCTGCTGATAGTTATATTTTGTTTCTGCTGATAGTGTTTGTTGCTGCGGATATTATTGTTAGTTATCCGTATGTTTAGTAAGTTTATTTTTAGAAGAGATCATGTTTATCTCTTTACACGTTTTCTTGTAGGACGGGTTAGGGTTAAGGTTCCTTGAAATTATAAAAGGAACACCCCGTCTATGAGTTTTACACATCCTTGCAACTTAACAGTTCTTAATAAAAATCATCTTTTAGTTCATTATACGATCCATAGAGGATCATAGCATTAGTTCTTTTCTTTTCTTGTTCATAATCAGAGGTTCTCTTGTAGTGTGCTTGTGATTACATAGGCATCCTACCGATCCACATAGGCTCAAAGATCTAGCAGGCGTGTTAGATTCAACAATTACATGAACTCATAATTCACTAATCACAACACAATGCTCCCACTAGATTTGACAACATTGTAAGTGTTGCATAACCAGTAAAAGCAAATAGCGTGCTGTTTACTTTCCTACACCTTTGATGAATCCCTTACGTAACATTACTAAGGTACTCAAAGAATGTATTCTACTTTGTCAATGATGGAATATCCATCAATGCAATTAACTTGAAAGAATTGGGTATGCAATTTCTTACTCAATTAGGTCTACCATCACCACTATGGTATGTAGCACCTTTAAATGGTTAAAGCACAACAACTAGATCAATCATTCTAGTTTGCCTTTTACCAATTTTGCTGTAATTAGTCTAGCTTCTAATTTAATAACTCCTAAACGTGCAATTTCTTTAAAAAAAAATGCCTTGAGTTATTTCTTAGAATTTAGACAATTCTAATTTTCCTATTATACCTTTCTCATTCATGAAAAGGAATATGATTAAGTCTTACTCTTCACACGGAAAGTAGACTAGGTTTATTCTTTTAGTCAAGTTGACTCTATCCAAAGACCCCTACGGGTGCAGATCAACTTTCCACTAAAAGAATGTCCCACGTTTACGGTTTTAACGTTGCATTTAATACATTAAAAGAATTTTCAAAATTCAATTATAGTATTTTCGATAATAACTTTTCAAGAAAATTAAACACCCACGGTAAATAACATTTTAACCATTTAATTTTCACTGAAAACTATGATCCAAATTGACGTCGTTTCATTACATCAGCTTTGGCTGCTAGCAATGAAAGTACTCAATAAGGTACGGGTCGAACCCAATTGCCAATATCCAATTGCAATTCCTAGAATCATGGGACTTACATATTATGCCAACCTCAGTCGCAAATGTAAGCATGTTTCATCCCCAAATCTTTATGCCTTGACGCCGTTCCATTACATCAGCTTTGGCTGCTAGTAATGATAGTGCTCAATTAAGTTAACCAACTTAAGAAACTGTAAATTGACGTCGTTTCATCACATCAGCTTTGGCTGCTAGCAAGGAAAGTAATCAATTTACCCTTAGACTACCACCCTTTGAACATCACATTCAGCTTTTGCTGCTAGTAATGTAGGATGTAACCTTAGTGTGGAAAACTAGAAGGGGGGTTGAATAGTTTTACGTCTTTTTAATTTTATTATGAAAACCTTTGTTTATTTTTAAAACACTTAGATTCAAGTTTGTATGACAAATAAAACTTGAACCTTATTATTAGTTATATATGTATTCTTTAAAATTGATTATAAAAGTTTTGGTTTCTTGAGTGGAGTTTCAAATTGATCTTTATGTGAAGTCGACATCTAAGTAATACTAACAATTATATAAGCCTATGTGTATGAAAGTAATGACGATGTAAGTATAGAAATAAATAAGGGATGGAAAGATCTAACCGAGACACGAGAGATTTATAGTGGTTCGGCTACAAGGACACCTTCCTTGCCCTACTCCACTCCCCGAGCACCTAGCTCGAGAGTTTTCTTCACAACTTCAATAAGCTCCCTTATGGCGGTGAAAACCTTACACGAATTTGGCTTACACAGGTTTAACGACACAAAGCTAAATGTCGAGTTCTAATCGTAGCTAGAACAAATCTCACAACATCACAACATAACTTCTTCACGACTTATTCATAACGACTTCACGACTTGAACTCTAGGACTTCACGACTAGGACTTCACGACTTCAACACGACCGCTTCACAACTTCTATGCTACGGCTTCACGACTTCAACACTAGGACTTCACGACTAAGACTTCACAACTTCAACACGACCGCTTCACAACTCCTATGCTACGGCTTCACGACTTCAACACTAGGACTTCACGACTAGAACTTCACAACTTCAACACGACCGCTTCACAACTTCTATGCTACGGCTTCACGACTTCAACACTAGGACTTCACGACTAGGAATTCACAACTTAAATACGACCGCTTCACAACTCCTATGCTACGGCTTCACGACTTCAACACTAGGACTTCACGACTAGAACTTCACAACTTCAACACGACCGCTTCACAACTTCTATGCTACGGCTTCACGACTTCAACACTAGGACTTCACGACCTCTACCTTACGGCTTCGCGACTTCTATGCTACGGCTTCACAACTTCTTCACACCGCAACTACTTCACAACTTTACTATGCTTCTACACTACTTCTTTACACCACAACCTCTTATACAACTTCCTTGCTACTTACACACTACACTAACCTAATCGCTTATGTTTACACCTTATATACACACTTTACACAAATGAATGAATGATTTACAAAGTATACAAAACAAACAACTTGATTAACAAGATGATACTAAGTTGTAATACTTCTAGTCTTGATTGATAGAAGTATTCTTCTTTTGCACTTGGATGGTGGAAGCTTGGATCACTTGGAAACCAATGCTTAAGATTACATGATCAAAGGGTTTTTGAAGATATGAAATGAGATCTACAACAGAAAGTTTTTAGTGCAAAAGGTAAGAAAAAATCCAGGGGAAGGCTGGTATTTATAGGCAGAAAACTAGACAGCTGGAAGGCTACTGGAGCGTGGCCGGCCCCTTAAATAGGGGGCGGTCCCCTTAAAATTAAGGGGGCCGCCTTGTATAATTAAGGGGGCCGCCCTCCCTAGCCGTTGCCCAGTTTTGTCTTTTTGTGGGGAAGGTTTTTCTGGAATATTTTTACTGATTTTGGTTAAAAATTTGAATTCATATATTTATATTAGATTAAACATATTTATTTAATACCAAAAATGTTTTTCAAAAATATATAAAATGTTTTTGACATTTTATAAAAAGTTTAGAGATTAAGAAAATGTTCCTTTGATCATATAATGCATTAAGCACTTGTTTATTCATACCTTAAGTGATTTAGTTGTAGAAATGAATATTTACAACTAAATACTTGTTTGTTTGATAAGTTTATGTTTAATGAGTTTTCATTTTGTGATTATCAAAACATAGAGATATGAATAAGTATGAATAATGTTTTTAGGCATTACTTATGTCAACAATCTCCCCCTTTTTGATGATTACAAAACTAAAACTCATTAAATCCAAAAAGTTATTTTTGGACAAATATTTAGTGAGTTTATATTCACTTCTCCCCCTTTTTGTAGAATCAAAAAGGTTATGCCGACAAGTTTTTGAGATAAAATTTGTCGGGACGAGAACTCCCCCTTGATGTGTGCTCCCCCTCGTTTGAGGGCACCAAGGAATCGATATATGGAATACTTGCAAGAAAAATATTAGAAGCACAAGCATATATATAGCAAAAATAAGCATGCATATAAAGACATTCATTAAAAATGTTGTGTATAAATACACAACCATCCAAGATTATATTCAATCCTACATTAGCTAGTAAGTAATGCAATCTACATAATCATTCTAGGAGTACATGATCTTCCATAGGGCTTGCACACAAAATGGTTTGAAAAATTATTTTTGATTAAGCATTGCATATGCTTAATTTGGTGAGAGTGGAGGTGGTGGTGGTGTAGTGGGTGAAAATGGTGGAGGTTGGTTGTTAAGCATGTGTTCAAGGGATGAAAACATGTAGTGTATCTCATCTCTAAGACCAAAGATGATGGTTCGGTTGTGGATGCAACAAAGACAATTGTCTCCATGGGCTTCAAGTAAAGCCCAAGGGATGGGAAAGCATGGTGGTGGTATTGGTGATGATGAGAAATGAGCATCAAGAGGTGTTATTGGTGATATGGAAATGACAAGTTGGGTGAATGGTGGTTCTTGAGTGGGAGTTGGAGTTGATGCTCTTGATGGTGGTGATGATAGGTGTGAGTTGATGTAGTCATTGATGGATGAAGTGGAAGGTATGGATGAAGATGATGTGCCATGAGTAGAGGGTGTTTTTGATGGTGCATTTGGTGCACTTGGGGATGAACATTGAGGTGGTGGTGATGGAGTTTTGGTGTCTTCTTGGGTTAAGTCAATGAAGAGTTGTTTTGGTGGTATGATGAGAATTTTGTGTTTCTTGGATGTCTTAGAGATGGATGGTTATGGTGAATGAAAATGGGTGTTTGATGGAGGTGATGGTTGATTTAGGTAAGGTTTGGAGGTTTTGTGGTAAAATTCCAATACCAGTTCGTCCTTTAAGAGAAATGGTAGTTGGGCTAGATAAAAGGGGTCACAAGATGCAAAAGAAAACAGTAAATTTTACTGCCCAGATGGCCGGTCCCCTTAATTGTAGGCCGGCCCCCTTAAAATTAAGGGGACCGCCTAGGGAATTAAGGGGGCCGCCCATCTGGTGTTTTCCCAGGCGACCAAATTTGAAAAATTTCCAGAAAAGGGTAATTTTTAGGGTGTTTTTGCAGCAAGCTCCATTTGAATCATGTACATCAAGAATGATTAAATAGTGGCATAAACATGTTAAATACGCATGCATACATTTAAAACATATTATGGAATAAGCATGTTATTAATTATCAAGCATGTATATATATCATGATATCAAGTATACAAGCAATAAGCATAACAATCATATATTAAAGACAAGAAGTAAAGCATTCATTAGTTGAAAATAATTATGTTAAGAACATAATTATTGATACAACACATATTTTGCTTATAGCATACAATAAGTAGAAAATTTTAAATTGCCTAAGAGATCCATTTGACTTGCTTGAGACATGAAAAACTTGAATTATTTTGGATGGATGATGGTAAAGAGGGGGTAAAAATGTTGGATTAATGGAGTTGTAAGTTTGGGTGTATGGATGTTGGAGAGAGTGTTGATGGAGGAATTGGAGGTGGAGAGCTTGGACTTGACCATGTTGAATGAGGGTTTTGATGTTGTTCAAGTGGTGGTGTTGGATTAGATCTAGTGAGAAGATACTCAATCCAAGTAAGACACTCATTTAAGGCGATGGTTTGATTTTGGAGAAAGATTTAACAAGGACAATTGTTGACATGTTTCTCAATTTGACTCAAGTGATGTGGTGATGATGGTAATGATGGTGAGATAGATGGTGATGGGTCTCAGTTGCTTTGAGCAAGGTGCAAAGCAAGGAGAGCATTAAGCTCATGGGCTTCCTTGAGTTCTTCAATGAACTTCAAGTGTTGAGTGGAAGGTGATGATGATGGAGAGTGGTTGTTATTTAGTGGAGGTGGTGGTGACACTCTTGGTGGTGGAGACATTTGTGAACTTGGGTAATTATGAGTGAATGAAGGTGGACATATGGATGATTGGTTATGTGTGTGAAAGGGTTCATTAGGATGAGGTTTAGGTGTTGGTTGAGTTTGAACAACATCATTTGTTGGGTTATGGCAAATGTCAAGCTTCCTCCTCCAAATGGGCCTCACTGAGATTTTAGCAACTCTTGAAGGCTTGGATCTTGGGTGGTTAGATGATGACATGTTTGGATGGATGATATGGATGAGTATTTATGATGGAGTTGGGTATTTATGGTGTAGTGATGATGTGATTGTGGAAGGTAAATTTTGGTGGGTGGTTTGTGACAAAATGTGTTTGTGAATTTTGGGAAGTATAGGATAAAATGGGTTGGAAATTGAAAAAGAAAACAGTAATCCGTCTCTCCAGATGGCCGGTCCCCTTAATTTTAAGGGGGCCGCCTGGGTATTTAAGGGGGCCGCCCATCTGCTGACTTCCAGATTACTGGAAATGGGTTTTTGGCATAAATTTGTAGAAAAGGTTGTGTTTTTGGGTTTAGTTTCAAGCAAGTCCAACTTCTTTTGAGGCAATTTAGGATTTAATAACTTATGTATGCTAAGCATATTCATTAGACATTATTATCTAGCATGCAAACAACTCATTTAGCATGTAACATATATATGTTAGACAAGAAAACACTACATAGCACCAAGTAATTCATAGTATCATATTTAGGAAGATTAATAAACTAGTTAAATAATCCTAATGAATATCTATGTGCATGGGAATGTGAAGTTATGATAGCATGGACTCCTAGACTTGTACCAAGTGAGGTCTTAGTGAATAAATTATGGTTATTTTCAAATTTAGTTCACTTATAAATGTCACATACATAAATATAGATGACAGATATGAGATCACAATGCATGATTTAAAGAAATGTTTTTGGCATTATTCAACAATGTTTGAAAGTGGGTTTTTATGTAGATGTGAAAGTTATTTGAATAAAATAGATTGGTATTTATTTCAAAATATTTTTATGAGGAAAGGAAACAAAATTTTCAATCTTTTGCTTTGATAAAAACATCATCATGGACAAATGTTGGGAAGAAAAGTGGGATGGTAAAACATATTAGAAAGGTGATATAATCTTTTGAAAAATTATTTTTCCAAAATGTTGAGTTTTTGCATATTAAAAATAGATGTTATTAAAACAATGGTTGTAAAAGATTTCATGCTCAAGGAAATTGGTTAAGGCTATTGTCACATGCTATCCTTTTCTACACATTCAATGGCATTTAAGCATGAAAAAAAAATATCATATCAGAATAGTTTATAGAAAGACAAAAGCTATTATAATAAATATGCATTTAATAATTAAGTAGATAATTACGAAGGCATACAATTAAAACACATATGAGCAAGTAAACATCTAGAAATTTTATGTATGCAAGATGACATAAATCTAGTAATGAAAAACTCTAATGAATAACAAAGTTCATAAAAGTAAACTAGCGTTATGTATATTTAGGAAGAGTAATTTAATCAAGTTGGAGAATGAATATGAGACTATTACCAGTGGTGCTCAATTCAGGCTGAACACGACCATTTTTACGGGTTACACACACCCAACTTCTCACAAGAATCAATTCAACCGTTAGGTCAAATTGAATTTCTAGTCAATAGATTCTCTAGTAGTCATTCTCTTTTTAGAAGAAATTAAGTTCCTAAATTTACCTATCGAAGAGTATCAAATATGAAGTTTGCTTGGTTCACTAAAGCTTGACTTAATGCGATTCAAACATCGTCTTTTTATGAGATCGACAATGAACACTTTATTTAATACTTAGGGGGGGGGGGCTAACTAAAGGGTTTCTAGTTTATTAAGCCGCAGAACTAATATAGCTAAAGTGTAAAGGCAAAGCAACCTATCAAACTAAGCGTATCCTAAGGCATTTAATAAGATTATATGCATTAAGTAATTACTTATGAAATTTAAAAAGAGAACTTACCTCACGTCCTATCTTTTCTTTGTAATGTCTCAGATGACAATCGACGTGTGAATGATAGGTGGGTCTTCAAGATAACCAAGGTGTGAAAGTATATCATGGCAAGCTTCTAACACCTTATTTAATACCGAAGTGGCTTGACCCGAACATGTCTTGTACTAGACTCATTTGATATCTTAGCCTTGATGCATATAATGTCTTATGTAGAATCTTCCACATTTTGACGAGATTGCAAGAGAATCCATAAATATTCCACTACGTCACGGATGGTGATCTTCTCCTTCGTCTGTATCACTCCATGATTTTGGATTGAGTTCACTTTGAAGTTGATTCATGTAGTCTTCGTCGTTAATACCTTCATTAACAACATTTGAACTAGTAGCACATGTATCTATTTTATCTAAATGTTTATCTATTAAATTTTCTAAGATAACTAATTCATGTACAAGATCAAAATCCTCATCTTTGGCTTGACATTTTTCTTGATGAAAGTTTAAGAGATTTTTCCAAATGTCATTTGCCATTTGACAGAAGGATATTCTTTCATATTCAACTTTCGGAAAGGTTTTATAAATAATTATTTTAGCTTTATTATTTATGTCATTCTTTGTTTTCAATAAATCATTTTGACTTTCAAAATCCGTTTTTGTTTGACTCTCAAAATCCATTTTTGTTTGACTTTCAAAATTCGTTTTTGTTTGACTTTCAAAATCCGTTTTTGTTTGACTTTCAAAATCACCAATCAAAATGACATGCCAAAGATTTAGATCAATCGATTTCACATAAGTTTCAAATTTATTTTTCCATTCAAGAAAAGTATAGTTTTCAAATAGTGGTGGTTTTTGCATAGATTCCCCTTCTAGATATTTTTCGAATTCCATAGATCGATTCAAGTTTTAAAATACAGTATATTTTAAAGATCTTGATTGACGTGGCTCTTGATACCAATTGTGAAAAACTAGAAGGGGGGTTGAATAGTTTTACGTCTTTTTAATTTTATTATGAAAACCTTTGTTTATTTTTAAAACACTTAGATTCAAGTTTGTATGACAAATAAAACTTGAACCTTATTATTAGTTATATATGTATTCTTTTAAATTGATTATAAAAGTTTTGGTATTTTGAGTGGAGTTTCAAATTGATCTTTATGTGAAGTCGACATCTAAGTAATACTAACAATTATATAAGCCTATGTGTATGAAAGTAATGACGATGTAAGTAAAGAAATAGATAAGGGATGGAAAGATCTAACCGAGACACGAGAGATTTATAGTGGTTCGGCTACAAGGACACCTTCCTTGCCCTACTCCACTCCCCGAGCACCTAGCTCGAGAGTTTTCTTCACAACTTCAATAAGCTCCCTTATGGTGGAGAAAACCTTACACGACTTTGGCTTACACGGGTTTAACGACACAAAGCTAAATGTCGAGTTCTAATCGTAGCTAGAACCAATCTCACAACTTCACAACACAACTTCTTCACGACTTATTCACAACGGCTTCACGACTTGAACTCTAGGACTTCACGACTAGGACTTCACGACTTCAACACGCACGCTTCACAACTTCTATGCTACGGGCTTCACGACTTCAACACTAGGACTTCACGACTAGGAACTTCACAACTTCAACACGACCGCTTCACAACTCCTATGCTACGGCTTCACGACTTCAACACTAGGACTTCACGACTAGACTTCACAACTTCAACACGACCGCTTCACAACTTCTATGCTACGGCTTCACGACTTCAACACTAGGACTTCATGACTAGGACTTCACAACTTCAACACGACCGCTTCACAACTCCTATGCTACGGCTTCACGACTTCAACACTAGGACTTCACGACTAGAACTTTACATCTCAACACGACGCTTCACACTTCTATGCTACGGCTTCACGACTTCAACACTCACTTCACGACCTCTAACTTACGGCTTCGAGACTTCTATGCACGGCTTCACAACTTCTTACCGCAACTTCTTCAACCTACTATCTTTACACTACCACAACAACCTCTTATACAACTTCCTTGCTACTTACACACTACACTAACCTAATCACTTATGTTTACACCTTATATACACACTTTACACAAATGAATGAATGATTTACAAAGTATACAAAACAAACAACTTGAGTAACAAGATGATACTAAGTTGTAATACTTCTAGTCTTGATTGATAGAAGCATTCTTCTTTTGCACTTGGATGGTGGAAGCTTGGATCACTTGGAAACCAATGCTTAAGATTACATGATCAAAGGGTTTTTAAAGATATGAAATGAGATCTACAACAGAAAGTTTTTAGTGCAAAAGGTGAGAAAAAATCCAGGGGAAGGCTGGTATTTATAGGCAGAAAACTGGACAGCTGGAAGGCTACTGGAGCGTGGCCGGCCCCCTTAAATAGGGGGCGGTCCCCTTAAAATTAAGGGGGCCGCCTTGTATAATTAAGGGGGCCGCCCTCCCTAGCCGTTGCCCAGTTTTGTCTTTTTGTGGGGAAGGTTTTTCTGGAATATTTTTACTGATTTTGGTTAAAAATTTGAATTCATATATTTATATTAGATTAAACATATTTATTTAATACCAAAAATGTTTTTCAAAAATATATAAAATGTTTTTGACATTTTATAAAAAGTTTAGAGATTAAGAAAATGTTCCTTTGATCATATAATGCATTAAGCACTTGTTTATTCATACCTTAAGTGATTTAGTTGTAGAAATGAATATTTACAACTAAATACTTGTTTGTTTGATAAGTTTATAATTAATGAGTTTTCATTTTGTGATTATCAAAACATAGAGATATGAATAAGTATGAATAATATTTTTAGGCATTACTTATGTCAACACTTAGGTGTTTCCATAGTTAGTTGGATGGCATATAACTTAAATTTAAGGGTATAAAATTTTGAAGTGTGTAATCAAAATATGTACAAAGATGTCATACATTTATCTTTGTATCATATATTTCAAAACCATTTACTCATTCGTTACATTTATAAGCAAGCTCAAATTATCAAAGTTTTAATTGATGGCGTTGAGAAACTTACAACATTGCCTTAAGATGCTTCGTACGTTTTCATGGTTGTACTTGGTAAGTCTAATATTGACGCACATGTGAGCGGAGAGACAGAATGGAGTCTCTTTAAGGCCATAATTTAATGCGAAACCAACCTTATACCCACTTTATAGTTTGTCAATATTAGGTCCGCCTTTCGACCACTTTTGTACAGTCGCATCAATCAATTAAACACTTATGATTTTCTTGCTTAAAACAATGTTACACCATTATTAAGTCAAGTTTATTTTCCTTTTGAAAGTTACCCTTTTGTTTATAATCATGTCTACAACATATCTAAACAATGCGTAATTAAAAAATAAACATAAACACTTAATAATGAACATGCTAAAATCAATTAATATGTATATATTGGTCTTAAGACTCCCATTGGTTTTCGAGCTCATTGTACCCAATGGACCACAGACGCCAATGAATTGGCCGTGTAAGTCTTATGATTAATATATACATAACACACATAATTGATTAAATACACGATTAATATTGGGTTTTCCCAATTTTAGGTCTTCCCTAAGAACCTAATTAATTAACTTTTAGTAATATTAACGTTATCAACAATTTTATTACTAAGCCCCTAGTTAATTAATAATCGCATAAAATAGCACGCAGAACATGTAACATTTAGCATCAATTTTCCATGACAAAACATGCATGTTTTTGTCATGGATTCCCCATATTGCACTTATTATCATGTAGCACATATAATCAAGTCAATATAGATACGCATTTAATTAATGACATCACCTTGTATTCATTAATTAACAACATAAAATTTACATGCAATCCTAGGGTTTCTACAAGTTTTTATCAAAAACTAAAACCCTAAAAATAATTAAAGGGTGTCGACCCATAATTAAAAAATTTAGGGTTTGCAAAATCAAAAACCCTAGAACACCTATTGCATGTATCTAATCATCTAGATTCAATTTTATGCGTTTTTAGTAATTAATTACACGCATTAAAACGGGCTCTTGATGCCACTGTTGGAATATTTGAATCATAGCCATAAACAAATAACCACATAACATCAAAGACACGCAGCGGAAAACAAGATCTACAATACATGTAATTAATTAACTAAATTAAAAGTAATGCGTACCTTATTTGTTTTCTAGCAAGAACAAGAAACCGGATCTCCAGAAACGATATAAACCCTAAATTGGGTTTAAGATGGATCGACTAGGTGTTAGTCGAATGGGGAAAATAACATAAGCTAAAGGAAGCTTGTTCTTCTTTCTTGTACACACCTATTAGTAGCGTCTCAATGTGAAAAGCTAGGTTCATGTATCACAAATAAAACATCACAACAACTAGGGTTTGATGTTCTAGATAATACACGATCGAATCCCTCTAACAAGAAGATAAAGGAGTAAATAAATTACCATGCATATAAATATGCATGTAATCTACACGTATCATAATCCATGCATGTGCTTGGAAAATATATCATAACTCCTTTACTGTATCATGTATATTGTCAGTGGGTGGAAAAGCAAGAGAACCGATTGGTTAAATCGGTTTAGGGATAAATATTATGTTCGATCATATGGAGCTATTGGGGGGTTTTATACACTCCAAACTTGCTCTCCAAGTTTGAGTCCAACACCACCTCAAGTTCCAAAATTCGACACTCAACCCCTTCCTCTTTCTTTGTTCGACCATATAAATATTTGTGATTTAATAATTAAACATATCTTAGTATATTAATTATTAAAACATTAATGTGTGCAATCCCGAAGTCTCGTGTTCGAAACTAGACATACTAATATTAATTTATATCCATAACTCTAACAATATTATCTATTATTGCTTGGATCCTTTGGGGCGAGTCTTCACTCTTTTACCACAACGTAGGCTCCAAAAAAGAAACAATCAGGAACTAAAATAGGCCAAAAGTCTTTTAAACTTTCATCAAACCCAATAGCGAAAACAACTTCAAACCCAACAATGTAAAGCATGAGGTAACATGTAAACCATAACTAAAAACTGCTAGAGAAGTTCTAATAAACGTTTAGATAACAGGCAAATGAGAGAAATACTTATTAATTACATATGAAAAGTAGTCTCGAAGGTCCCTAATGGGCATCCTATTGCTAAGTAGTGTGTAATCTACAATCAAAAATTTGAGACTTAAAAGTTCAAATCCATGATTGTTGTTCGAAAACAAAAAAGTTATCCCTAATGATCATTAAAACAGAGTAACTATATACAAGCAATTCAACTGACCAAAATATTAATTAGTCGGTCAAAATTAAATAACCGGCACATTAACTGTGACCTTTACAAATAGAAAATGTAAACAAAATAAGCCCTTAGGGGAGACAGGGCACTCTCGGTTACCAGGAATATGCAACAGTTGCAAATCGGCAACACCGCCGCTACCCACTCGGTTTCCATCAAAAACCTTGCAGCTCGGTTACTTCTTGCCGAGCAGCAACGGTTGCTTGCATTTTTTTTTACCGTTCTGCCGTTTTACCGTGCAGTAGCGTTCAAAAAATGTAATTTCTTCTAAACCAAATTCTTTATATAAATACACAACCGTCTCCTTTTCCACCCACAAAACCCACCGAGCTCCAGCGTCACCGTCACCTTCAATCTTCATCAATTTTAACCTCCAAATGCACCGTCACCGAGTACGAAAACATGGTTTGTTGAACCGAGGAGGAGGAGGAGATAGCTTTGGTCACTGTAGAATTAAACCATCTAGTTTAAGACATTTCATAAGTAAATAATTGAGATAACATATCACATTGTTTCACACAACAATAACAACTAATAACAGTAGTAAAGATGGACCTGAACATCCAAATGATGTAAACCCGCAACCTTTAACGTTAAGGACTAATCTGTAGATGACAAAAAAACCGTTAAAGAGCTCCGCACGGGATCAAACTCCCTGTCCTTAAAAGGTGTTTACGCGCTCAATTCTCTGCAAGCCCCATGCGTAACGAACCCCAGGATTTGATGCAGACTCGTGTTGTTAACCACCAGAGAATGGTAACAACAAAATGACGATGGCGGATCAGCAGTAACAACTAACACGCGAGTTGGCAAATAGGAGAGCACACAACATGATACATTCTATTAGGGACATTTATATTTGTGTGTTTATGAGTCTTTATGCTCTCATAGAAGTGAGTAGTTATCCTCTATTTATAAGTCAAAAGCATAACCAATGAATGAAGATCATGGTCACGTTTTCAACCCACAAAATTAGGAACATGGCTTATGGTTTCAACTATTTTGTTGACATCCAAATCAGCACCACTACTGCTACCTTTTACTTAGTCAACATACTAGTTGTTTTCTTGTTAAAGACTTGTATCATGTGCTTTGAATCACTTACATCTAGTTGCCGCATCAACTAGTTGTACTATTGCTCTATTTGAATGTGTTAAATCCTCATGAAAACTTGCCAAACTCCTCAAAGTTCCAACAATCCCCCACCAGGTTTGAAAGTTTTCTGCTGCTACTCTAATAGGTTGTGTCACGAAGGTGTCATTACGATTAAACCCCGTTTACTCGAAGTATGCAAAGTAAAATCGATTCAATGGTGTCCTGAGGAATTAAACCAAGAATCTTGTGATCTAACCGGCACACTTCTACACACTTCCCATTGTAACCATCTCATTCTCAAACTGAGCGCGAATATTGCCATGCGCTTAAATCCCGTTTCATAACCCTCTAAGAGAGAAACCATAATTCTCCATTCAAGGCGGCACCACCTCTAGGCCATATAGGCAAAGCTATTCTAACGTCTTCATTGCTAAGACGCCTCAAAAGCTTTGTTAAGAGAATAATCTCATCCTCATCTCGGCAATGCCATGCTATCTTTGCTATACATGAGTCAATTCGTTGATAGCATCTTCAATCGATAAGTGACTTCGTTATTACCCATTAAACTCGAAAGGTAGGAGCACTACATTCAAGTTGGGTTTCCATCACTAACCGATTCACGTATGGTTTCAAACCCATGCCTCTAGCATCTCTCAATAAGTCTCTCGTCAGAGGCTTATAGGAGAATTTTCAATAAGCTACTACAATGCTTATCGATCTCATCACAAACACTCACCAAGTCTCTCGTCAGAGACTTAGTAGCGTCAAACTCAAGTTTCTAGTTTACTTGACAAACATTTCATAATGGCCATTCTCAAATATATCTACAAGTTCCATCACAACAGGTATTGGATCTCTAATCCTCTTAACCTTTTATGTTGCCACAACTAAACAACTATATTGCCACAACTGGACAACGAGATCAACTTCCTTCATGAAGTGAATATCACATTTGTTTCTTGCATGTTCAAGAAGCACATACACACATTCACCAACTTGTGAATAATGAATCATAAGATCAGTAACTAACCAGAGACTCCAAATTCGTACTGTTCGAATGCCTAAGGTCTGTATTTTAGGTTGCTTACAAATAAACTTTATTCTGCTAAGAACAAAGATAATTGCTCAAACAATTATGCAACACACATCAAGTCAAATGCTCAAAGATGTAGCAAAAACATCAGCCACCCCCACCATTTGGCATATTTCAGTTGAGTACGTCAATACTCGATCAGATTTTACAACAAGCCTACTTGCTTCGTTGATAAGATCGGGCACAATTAAGCCCGACTTAAAATGCTATAGAATTATCTCGTTCCTACTCGAGGGAGCATTCGATGCATTTTGAGTATATCATTCTAGCATAAGCATTCTGTTTTAAGTCGTCATTTTTCACGAAAACCGATAATTTTGTATTCATCAAAATCCAAGTGCCTGTTATGTTTCATTCTCAAATTTCATAATTTTGTAGTGCTACACTGCCACAAGCACCATAATCTGATGTTAGAAAGCCAAATGAATTTTAAAGAAACAAGTTAGTAATCAAATGATTACACCATAACGTGAAACACATTTTTTTTTCTTTTTGGTTAAAACAGAGCTAGAAACCACACTTATTGAAACAATATAATAGTGACATCTACAAGGTGATTATGAATCTCCATGTCTACTATATCATGTCATCACATATTTTAATGTTATTTCCGGGTCTGCGCTAACGAGCACGCGGTCTTGTTTCTACGCAAACATAGCATATATCCATAATATCACCACTATATCACAAGGACGAGACACAATCCTTTTGTAGTAGTAAAAGTTTCTTTATAAACTTTATCCCATACACACATTTCTCAAAGTATCTGATTCAAGACAAAACAAACAATGGTACACTTAAATAAATCATAGCATAAGTTCACACCATAAGTTCATTTACGTGTGTAACCAAAATATATCGACGACTCCTTCAGAAGTTGAAGACTTGTAGCCAATCCCACTTTGGATGCCACAAGTAACACGAGTAACAATATTCCTAATCTTAAATTGAGTGTCCCAGATCTCGTCACATTTTCTTGGTGATACTTAACAAAACCATTTGTCACAACGGTTAAAACCAATGCAACAATAAGTATTTAAAACTTAAAATTGACGGTTAGGATTTTTTTTTTTTTTTTTTTTTTTTTTTTTTTTTTTTTTTTTTGCAATTTCAGGTAGATATCTCAAGTTTGCAAACTGCAATTACTAAACCCATAGAACAAATATAAAACTCATGTAGTACGTCTGTCCATTCATTAAGTTTCTATGACCCAGCTTTATATCTCAATTCAAAACACACTTGTATCACAATATAATTTAATATAGTAGTTTACACAACATCACCAGGAAATGAATTTTATCACAATTTTAATAATCCCTTTGAAACTGATTACGGTTCCCACATAAGCCTTAAACACCTTTTAAGATTGTTGTATTTTTTAACCATCTAGTTTAAGACATTTCATAAGTAAATAATTGAGATAACATATCACATTGTTTCACACAACAATAACAACTAATAACAGTAGTAAAGATGGACCTGAACATCCAAATGATGTAAACCCGCAACCTTTAACGTTAAGGACTAATCTGTAGATGACAACAAAACCGTTAAAGAGCTCCGCACGGGACCAAACTCCCTGTCCTTAAAAGGTGTTTACGCGCTCAATTCTCTGCAAGCCCCATGCGTAACGAACCCCAGGATTTGATGCAGACTCGTGTTGTTAACCACCAGAGAATGGTAACAACAAAATGACGATGGCGGAGCAGTAACAACTAACACGCGAGTTGGCAAATAGGAGAGCACACAACATGATACATTCTATTAGGGACATTTATATTTGTGTGTTTATGAGTCTTTATGCTCTCATAGAAGTGAGTAGTTATCCTCTATTTATAGGTCAAAAGCATAACCAATGAATGAAGATCATGGTCACGTTTTCAACCCACAAAATTAGGAACATGGCTTATGGTTTCAACTATTTTGTTGACATCCAAATCAGCCCCACTACTGCTACCTTTTACTTAGTCAACATACTAGTTGTTTTCTTGTTAAAGACTTGTATCATGTGCTTTGAATCACTTACATCTAGTTGCCGCATCAGCTAGTTGTACTATTGCTCTATTTGAATGTGTTAAATCCTCATGAAAACTTGCCAAACTCCTCAAAGTTCCAACATTAGTCACTGCCTACACCGAGGTGAAGGACGCACCGACACCACCGCACCTTCAATTAATCTTCATTTAATTATGTTGTGTAGTGTTTTTTTTATGTTTTTAAGTTTAATTATGTAATATTCGTGTTTAATATATATTATTGTGTTTTTATCAAATTTTACTTGTTTTAAAATGAAAAATCGAAAAATATATATATAGGTAGGCAAAGTACCCTAGAGTGCCGCCAGTGATTTGAGGGGTTCTAGGGTACTTTGCCTTCAAATTGACGTGCCCACTTTAGGAGTGGTCGGAACCATGGTAAGTACCCTGGAGTGCCCTTCCTCATTATATGAAGTAGAAAATGACAAAATGTAAGCACGGTTTAATTCAATCAAAATATTTAATATTCTAGATGTATGTAAAACAAAGAATGAGAACTGTAAATCTAAAACAAAGGCGAAACTTTATGAAAAAAAATCTGCAATTTACGATCATGTTTTTGAGAGAAGAAGCAAAATGAAGCCCAGACTTACTAGATGCCATTTTAAGGAAGCCTGTTAAAGGCCCAAGAAGCATTTCAGTTAATGAGCAACATCTTGACGTATGTGTCCGGACGGCCTGTCTTGACCGGCCGTCCGAACGACATGGAGCCGTCCGGAAATACCGAAGGGCACTCGACTCATCCGGCCAGTATCACTGTAGGTAATAGGACAGGTGGCGTTTACCTTTTTACAGATGGCAGCTGCAGACGCCGCCGCCGCCGCCCCAGGATTTACGGGATTATGTCAGCGACATGTTCCCTGAAAACCCGGCGCCGCCATTTCAGGTATCGAGGCTGGGCACTATAAATACCCAGCTCATTTACTACTCTCAACTAACTAATTTATTAGCATTTACTTCATACTACTGTTCATAACCTTTCGGAATACCAAATACTTACTCTCACGCCGGAGGTGGGTCCTGGGATAACACCCGGGGCGAGCCTAACGCGTGTTGTTGTGTGCAGATACCCGAAGGATCCTTAGTAGCCGAAGGGATCGACACACAAACCTCTCGGAAGAACCACTAGCTAGTTCAACCGAAAGGTCTCTTTTATTTGTCCGAAGTGATTGCAAGAAATTACTTCAACAAATTGGCGCCATCCGTGGGACCTTCCGCTCGATCTACCTGAGGTTCGGAATGACGGGTCCTACACCCCTTTTTACCCCTGTCCGGAATGCGGGGGAAGCCGGGGGATCCGGAGGAGACCAAGACTCTCCGGATGTCCAAACCCTAATCGAAGGTCATCTTTCAGCCTTGAAAGAGTTGTTCAAGCAACCGAGCAATCGCAACCTGATAAGCCCCAGAATGCTGAGGCTCGGCGACGAGTACGAAAATTCAGAGGAAGAGGACGTTGAAGGGTCACCATACGGAAAAGGGAAAAAGGTGGACGATGACTTGAGCAAACCGTTTAAGGAAGTAATTAAGTGCCCGTTCACGAAAAGGATCATAGAGTTCTCATCTCCCAAGCACAAGATACCGACGAACCTAAAACTATACCAAGGAACCACTGATCCAGACGAAGAATGGCCCATGCCCGTATGGTGTCGAATGTTCCAACAAACCTTGGACGGGAAAGCCAGGGGATGGTTTGATAAGCTTCCGACAGGAAGCATTGATAGTTGGGATGAGCTTCAGAGGAGGTTTTTGAATAGGTTTAGTATGTTAAGGGTAAGCACTAAGGACCTCACGGAGATCAACAAGATTCACCGGAAGGCTAATGAGAGCCTTCCGGACTTCAAGGAGAGATGGGTGTGCGAGGTCAATTATTTCCCAGACGCTCCCGAAATTATGCAAATCGGTTCGTTTCTGAACGGTCACCACTACCCGGAATTGGCAAAAAAGTTCTCTGACAAGATCCCTAAGACTGTCGATGAGATGTTGGAAAGAATTGATGATTTCATCCGAGCCGAAGAGGCTTTCCGGACAACAGAACTGCCGAAGGGAGAGAGAGTGGAATCTCGGCCTAACCCATACCACAGCAGAAGTGACCAACAACCAAGGCCCCTCAAGATTGATTTCAAAGGACGCAGGGGTGACTACTATGCTCCTTATGTTCCCCCGAAGCATGACAGCTCTAGCCGGATCGATCCTCGCCGCATTGATAACCGCCGAAATGAGACAAGGCCGATAGATCTGAGCGCCCTGACGAAGACACCAAAAGAGATATTGGCAACCGAGCACCAACTGAAGTTACCACAGCCTCCTCCCACGAAGGGGAAAATACAAAAGGATTTTGCGGACCGGTATTGCGACTATCATGGTGAGAAAGGACATTATACCGATGATTGTTGGCAGCTCAAAGAGGAAATAAAAGCCGCACTAAATACAGGGAAGTTAGACCATTTATTGAAAGGTCTCAGAGGAAAAGGAAAAGCCACCTAAGGGGATAATCACCAGGGGAACGAGGGAAAAATTATTAACATGATCCAAAGCTCAGCAGCCTCTCAAGGAGGAGAAAAGACAGACTCAGAAGAGTGGATGAACCTTCTGATAAGTTTCCCGTCCATCTTTACGAATAAGATGTCGGACGAGCAACTTGTGATTGAAGCCGAGGTGGAAGGGATGACAATACAGGGAGTCTATGTGGACCCGGGCGCTTCTATGGAGATAATGTATGAACACCAATTTGAACGGTTAAACCCTTCGGCTAAGGCCCGATTGAAAGAATCCAACACTACTCTGGTAGGATTCGCAGGGAAGCCCGTTAAGCCGCGGGGATCGATAGACTTAGAAATCTGCTTCGGAAGTCGAGGCCGATCCCGGAAAGTCTGGATGGAATTCGCTGTGATTGATTCGCCCTCCTCCTACAACATCATATTGGGATGCACCGAGTTAAGGAAATTACAGGCCATCCCTTCGACTATTCACTCGATGGTCAAGTTCCCTACTCCAAGCGGTATAGCAACATTGACCGCATGTCCAATAACTCGAGAGCACCACGGGTCAATGGAGAAACGGATGAAAGAAAAAGAGGTGAAGGGAGAAGCTGGGAGCGTTGAAATAACAAAGGGGTATGCTGGAAGGAATGCCTGTCATCCGGAAGATTCACCGCAGGAACATGGGAAAGAATCTGGTGTCGGAGAGACGATCCGATGCTACAACCGAAGGAATCCTTACAAGTTGACCAAGGTAGGAATAACGGTTCAGGTAACTGTTAACACAAAATAACCATTTCACTATTGCTATTTGATTCTCGCCAATGTTTGTTTTCATTATAAACTAACGGAAAGAACAAAAATACCTTCGTAACTAAAGGCAGGTAGTCTCACATGCCGATGGAACGAAACTAATAGGAGAACAAGCCAAGAAAAGCATGAATCCACCGAAGGAAGGGAAACTTGCCGAGCGGAACCACACGAGCCACACAAGGATGGAAAGGAAAGCACCGTTGATATGACGGACAACCGATTGTTGAAAATGTTTCCATGAATAATTGGTTTATATATCTTATGTAACGCCCGAAAGGGCTTGGTATTAACTATTTAAATGACAAATGCAGCTATCCCACCGTTGAAGGGAGGCAATTTTCCTACAATACGTTCTTGCAATACTTGTTACATTCTGAACATAAGTTGAAAGTGACCCCTCCGAGAGGTTCGCGCCCTCCGGAGAGTTTTGTGGTCAATGTTCAAAGATGGTATGCCCAAAAAGGGGCCTGCCATATAATTTCTGAACATAAGTTGAAAGTGATCCCTCCACGAGGCTGGGCCCCTCCGGATAGTTTTGTGGTCAATGTTCAAAGATGGGATACCCAAAAAGGGGTTACCATAACGGCACCCAAAAAGGGGTGACCGAGTAATCATTTATTATACTTTGAACATAAGCCGAATGTGACCCCTCCGAGAGGTTCGCGCCCTCCGGATATTTTCATGGTCAGTGTACAAAGAACGGCGTGTGTCGCCCAAAAACGTATAAGCTTGTACCTCCGGAACTATGCAAATAGTGAAGGTAATAAAAAACAAGTATTATACGTTCGTAACAAAAATCTAGCTCCAACGTAAGCTTGTACCTCCGGAGCTATGCAAATAGTGAAGGTAATAAAAAACAAGTGGTACGTTCATAACCCGAATGTAGGCCGAATGTCAGCTTGTACCTCCGGAACTGCGCAAGCAGTAACGGTAATAACAAACAAGTGTTCGGCACACGTTCGGGGGTCGAAAACGCAGGCGGAACGAAAGGATAATAAGTGGACCAAGCAATCCGAAACTATCATCTTTGGGAAACTAAGTTGTTACATTTTTTGCTCCACACGTGATAAAAAGAGAAAAGAGGAGGGAGAAAGACCAGATAATCGTTGATAATGGCAAGTTTATAAAATCCGATAGTCCAATCCGAGTATTCAAAGGAATACACCATCGCACGAACCAAAATGAAAGCTCCGTAAGATCAAAGCAACACTAAACATCCCGGTTGACCGAAGGGGTAAATTACTCCGGAAATAAATAAAAGCGATGCGTAAAATAAGAAACATGGTACAGGCCGAATTATGTAAAGCAACCACATGGCTAGATACACAAATAAACAGATATCATACAAATTGTACGCTACAAATTATTACAGTCATCCGAATCAAATAAATTATTTTTGGCTCGAAGGCCTTACATCCACAAATGTTTTTTCAAAGTAACAGTTTAAAACAGCTTCACAAGAAATCCGGAATGATCAGGAGGCCGACTCATCCACTCCAGCAGAAGAGCCCTGGACGTTAGCAACTTCGGTCTCAGGAACACCGAAAGTCGATCCAGCGGCAGCACCGGCAGGTTGGTCTTCGGCGGAAGTAGATGGAGGAGGGTCAGGAAAGATCTTCAGGATTTCATCAGGAGATTTAAGGTAGGAGCTGCTAATCCTCTTTATGTAGGGATACTCGGCGGTGAATAGCCCGTCGTACAATGGGTCGAACTTCTTGCCAGCCTCCACATCCAGGTCGTCTGTCTCGGCCACAATTTTAGCCACCTCCTCCGGTTTACGACCTACAACCACACCCTCCATAAAACCGGATTGCGAAGACAAACTGAAAGGGCCCGCCAAATGCTCCTTATATTCATGACTACTCAAGAGACGGCGAACCACCTCCGGGTATGACATCCTTCACAACCCTGAACCGATCTGCCTCCGTCCGGCCCAGTCGGGCGATAAGATCCTTCTTCACATGACGGAGGTCCAGATTGTCTTTTACCTCTTCGCCCAGCTTGGTCTTGGCTTTTTCGAAATCAGCCTCCAAGGAACTGATCCGTTCCGCCGCGGCCAACCTCTCGTCCTCAACTGTAACCACTGTGAAAATCCCACTTTAAGATAAGCTAGCACTCAGAATATTTACCCTTTTCTACGTGTAAATTTTTTTTTTATTTGATTGTATCTCCTATCTTATGTGACGTAACTCACATCCCTGATAAACGTGCTCCCACACAGACCAACCTAATGAATCTAATGTTTATTTCATAAACATATTTATATGAGAACATTACAAAATACCATTTACCATTTTACGATAAATCCTTAACGAACGTACAAACAAAACATTCATTATCTGAATAGAGTTTCTAGGAAACCCTAAAATTTACCACAACATCAAATATGAACAACTAAACCCCAGAAAATAAAAATACAACATATCTGAGTCAATGTACAAGTTACTAAAGCACCAGAAACCCTAAATCTATTTCAGCTCCGGATAAAACCCTAATTTCACATAACTATGATTTTATTCACTTCACAAACCCTAATTTATTTATACAATATTTTTACAAAATATTAAGTTTACAAGTTATTTAAGCTAGAGTACAAGTCATTTATGCATAAACTCATTTATTTACAAAACCTTTATTAAAATCTCATTTCTATTATTTTTAAAGCACAAAGTACAAACCATTTATGCATAACTATTATAAATTATTTTTCCTAAATATTTTTACAAGTCTTTTAACCCAATGTACAAGTGCCTAATGCACAAAAACTATAAATTCTATTTATTTACTTATAAACTTAATAAAACCTAACAAATAAATTTTATAAACTAACAAACTATTAAAACTATATTTTTCACACATTCTAAATTATTGTACAACTCATTAAAAAGCCTATAGTACAACCTCTCTAAAGCATCACTCATTTCTCTTCTTATTTATACAATTCGACCTATGTTTATATAAGTAACAAACCTAAAATATTTCCAAACAACTAAACACATGAATTAACCAAACTAACTACTTCCTTAAACCTTTAATACAACTTCTTAAACCCATTGTACCATACCTTAAGCCTATACGTCTCCCCCCCCCCCCTCCTGAAAATGGTTCGATCCTAACTAGACAACCAAACTAAATTACACCATTGAAGATACAATGAACTTGGCCATAAACATACTCTACTATTCATTTCTACAAACCCTTCCATGTGTACACCCTCCCCTTCAAGAACCTTTTCCATTGGTGGTTAAAACCTTTGGCCATAGAACCGGCCACATCACCTCCTCCCATCTCCCTCCTCCTTCTATCCAAGTGGCACCCTTCACCTATTTCTGTCAGCCCTCGTATGCATACAATGTCCCCTCCTCATGTCCCACAAAACCCTAACTTCCTATCCTATAATTCGACAATACCACTAAACAGCCTATTATCCTTCCACTACTGATCAATACTCTTTCCAACACTCCAATAAAATTCCATTTGAGGCCAAGGAACTAGGAGGAAGTTATAGTTATTTGGTTCAAGTTCATTTCAGCCATAAAACCCTATTCGATCACCAACCTTAAGTAAGTACTCTAAACTTCTTTTAATTCAATAATATTTATTTTAGATACTTAAAAACATTATATAAAAGTCACTAAAAACAAATAAAATAAAAAACCTCAAAGTTTCCTTTTCTTGTTTCATGTCTGTTTGAACAGAACCCTAGATACACTCATAGTATTTGAATCATTGTTTAAACACATCACTAATATGTTAAACATGTTAAAATACAACAAATATAACCCTAACATACATAAAAACCCTAGTCATAAACCCTAAAAACCCTAAAATCCCATCGAGTGATTTGCCTGTGTGTATATTGAGTAAACATCAACCCCAACTCCCAACTTTGGCCCTCGAAACCAAACCCTAAACGAACTCATTTAATTTCTGGTTTTCAGTATATGTTTAGATCACCTCAACAAGCTAAATTTAGGAACTGGAATCACTAAAAATGATCAAGTATTTCAAAAGTTATCGAGTATTAAAATTCACTCTACATCGCTAGGAAATAAAAGATTCAATCATCAGATATTAGTTTTCTATTTTGTCACCCAACCCTCTAACTTTTGAACTGAATATCGACAGCCTAGAGGTGTCTATAAATTCTAATTTTTAGTATTTATAAAGTTCGTATAACGAACTTATTTTAGAAACAAGAATCATTGAAAATGATCAATTGTGTCAAAATTTATTCAAGTCCAAAGTTTGTGTTATATCGCTAACATAGAACTTATAATTCCAGTTATTATTTTCCAAAAACTGTCGACCCAACTGCCCTACTTTGCACCCTATATTCGACCCTTAAACCTCCTCTAGAAATTCTCATATTCTGGAATATTAAAGATGACCTAGCTAAAGATTTTTAGAAGAAAGAATTTTGAAAAACCATCAAGTGGTTTAAAAGTTATTCGCATCTAAAGTTTGGCCTATTGCCAATTTTAAAACACACTTTCCGGATTTTTGTAAAAACTTGATCACCCAGTCGACTTTGGTCAAATATTTCGAGTAGCAAATGACTTTCAAAAATAACGAAACTTGGCATGTCAAGAGTCGACCTAGCTAGCTATATTTAGGAGAAGAGAGTTCGTGAAAAGATTCAGTATTCATTAAATTATTTACGTCCAAAACTCTAGCCATATCATATGTTTCATAAGTATGATTTTTCTAAAAATAAAGTTTTTATGTGCGGATTTGCAAACTATTTTATAGAAAGGGTTATTTTTGCCAATAACGAATAAAAAGGGTAAAAAAATCTCATTTTTGAAACTTGAGGGTAAAAACTATCATTTTCCAAAGTCCAGGGTATAAACTGTCATTTGACCAAACCTTAGGGATTAAAGCGTAACTTTTCGTAACTATTATTTTTATCATTTCTATTTTTATTTTTCGAACTAATATTAACATAATACGTTTATTTCTATAACGAATGAACACAATATATGAAGAACTAATGAACGAACGAAAACTATATTTAACAAACGAACAAACAAACAAAACATAAGAACAAAAGAACCAAACAACAGAACGAAACGAAATAAACATATAATCATCATAAATGATTACTAAATATTGGCATAACAACCCAGGTTCATTGTCCGGAGACGTTTATCAACTATCTGTCATTTTGTATTCCATCCAGACTGCTCAGGTGAGTTCATAGTCCCACTTTTTATTACGTTTTTCTAAACTTGTGGGGAGATACATGCTACAAACCCGAACATAAGTATTTTCTGTATAATTTCCTGATTAATATTGCCTAAGATACCTTATTTGTGTTAGCCGGATGGATAGTCATTGTACTAGCCGGATTGATAGCCAAATACACCCCATTTGTGTTAGCCGGATGGATAGACTTTGTGCTAGCCGGATTGATAGCCAAATGCACCTTATTTGTGTTAGCCGGATGGATAGACTTTGCGCTAGCCGGATTGATAACCAAATACACCCATATTTATATCATTTTATGATATCACCCACACACACACACACCCCGTTAACGTTGGAGTTCCTGAGACTTAGGGCAATATACTTATTTCTGAATTACCTTCCATTTAGCTTATGTTCTAACTGATTTAACTTTAGATGCTATGGATTCACTCAACCTTTGTATTGACTTTTTAGCATGTTTATCTCAGGTAACTAGAAGTACGATTTGGCACGGAGTGGTGGTGGACTTTCTTTTAAAAAGAGTGTCCGTTTTGTTATCATTCAAACGAATAATGTAACATATTTCGAAACCTTCCACTGGGACCTCTATATGTAAACTCTGATTTTGATAAATGAATGATAACAATTTATTTAAAACGTCTCTTCTCGAGTCGTTTTCTATTATCATGACTGTGAACTGTGAAGTAGCACCCCAACTTATATTTTCGCTGTGAATATCGAAAACGGGGGTGTACAGAGTGGTATCAGAGCTCATGGTTATAGAGAACCAAATGTTTCCAAACATTGGACTATAACCGCTTTTCGCAAAAACTTAACCCAAAAGTCCTCCGTGCCACAACGCCACTGAAACGTTACTATTATATGTTTAGTTCTAATTATTTAGTTGCATAGTAAGATGTTTATAATTACCGGGTGGTTACAGAACCCTGCCTTTCCTTACCTATTCTATTCCTCTTATGTCGGACTCGGATATTGAAAAATATCACGACAGTACCGGACATCATGATATTACCTACATCCCCGTCACCTCTACCACATCCACTTTCTTACATATATATCGTCAGATTCCTACATCTTTACCTCCGCCTCCACTATCATTTATAAGTTTCTATCCCTTATCTGTCCCATTCGAACTTAGTTAAGAAATTAGGATCATTATCGCCCGATATCATGCTTTATCCCGATTACCTATTCCCGATTTCCCTATTCCACCGCGAGTCTTTGAGGTGAGTGAAAACTCGCAATCGGCACAGGAACGACAACCGACTATTTCCACCTTGCTGATGCGATTAGAACGGCAAGAAGAACAGATTGAGACTGCTTTAGGTCATCCCGACAAGCTGCCTCTAGAATGCATCGAGGGTATAAATATAGAGTTGAAGATTCAGAAGCCATGAAGCAGAAGATGGATGAGAATTGTGAGAAGGCAGAAAACCGTCATGAGCAGCTAAGACGAGAAATACCTATGATGAATTGAAGATGTTAGAAGAGAAGAAATGAAGAAGAAAAATGAAGAATTGACGACAGCTCAGACGAAGACCACTATTTTGGAGAAAATAGTGGGAGACATGCAAGATAAATATTAAGAATAAATCCTCGTCAGCATGATCGTCAAACTGAAAAGTTGACTCGGAAGAGTTTCTGGTAGCCACTAAAATCATATTTATATCTACCAGCTTTTGTACAATATCTTGACCATGAGATATGTAGCATAAATACGACGCTTGTACTAATTTTGTTATATATAACAAATTAGCAAGTTATTTATGACTATATGTGGTTTTGATTTTGTTGTATTTTACTGTGTACGGTATCGGTTGACGTGGACCAGTGATGATCATCCGACCTACGCGAATGATAGTATTTGGACATGTTGCGACCATATGATTATCATAAGTTTTATCTTGATAATCTAGCATGTACAAAATATAAACGTATGTTTTATTATGGTTTTAATAGAAATATGCCTCGCACTTCCCCCGAACCACCCATGTCCCAAGCTGCTATCCGAAAGCTTGTTGCAGACAGCGTTGCTGCAGCACTAGAGAATCAAGCAGCAGAATTTGCTCGTACTAGAAGCTCAAGCCGACCCAATGGAGATAGTGAGTCAGCTAATGCTCGCAAGTGCACCTACAAAGACTTCATGAACTGTAAACCAACTTTCTTTAAGGGAACAGAAGGAGCTACTGAATTAGCTCGTTGGTTTGAACGTACGGAAGTAGTCTTTGTAAGAAGCGGGTGTACTAATGACTGCAAAGTTACTTTTGCTACGGGACCTTTATTGGATGATGCCCTGTCTTGGTGGACTTCGACTACCCAGACTATGGGTGTTGAAGCAGCTCACCAACTGACTTGGGAAGATCTCAAGAAGAAGATGTTGAAGAAGTACTGCCCCCGTACTGAAATTAAGAAGCTGGAGGATGAGTTCCACCAATTGGTTGTGAAAGGAACGGATCTCAAGGCATACAACAGGAGGTTTCAGGAGCTTGCTCTCCTATGTCCAACTATTGTGCCTAATCTGGAGAAGATGTTGGAGAAGTATACGGAAGGATTACCTCAAAATATTGAGGGAAATGTGATTGCGTCCAAGCCACAATCATTGGAAGAGGCGATTACTATAGCTCAACAGTTAATGGATCGTGAAATCAAGCGAAGTTCCACTCAAGGAAGTGATGATCACAAGCGAAAGCTTGATGATGGAAGGACCACCCATCACCACAACAACTACCAGCACAACCGTAACCACCATCAACAGAATCGTCGACAGGAGACTACCAAAGCCAATGCTGCCCCAACTGCTGAAGGTAGTGGTTATCGTGGGAAGCAACCTTTGTGTAACCAATGCAAAATGCATCACACTGGGCTTTGCATTGCTAAGTGCGGAAAATGCCAGGGAATAGGTCACAAAACAGAAGACTGCAAGGTCACAGGCAATAGGGAACAGCCAGTAGCCGTGATATGCCACATATGTGGTGAGAAAGGACACTACAAGAATCAGTGCCGAAAACAGAATGACAACTAGAATAACGGTGCCCGTGGAAGAGCGTATGTGCTAGGAGATGGGAATGCACAGCCGAACCAAGACTAGTGCAGGAGAATGAGAACTCATTAAGATCCCGACAATGCCAAGGAATGGCATCTCTGTTTAAACAGAAGAGAAATTTCTGTTATAGCTAAATAAATTGAATCGTAAAACTTCCTAAGCCTATTTCCTATTGTACTCTACCTTAGTTACGATGAACGTAACCTAAGTGTATCAACTATCTTTTTACCATATGAAATCTTTACAATCAACGTTTCTATTCCATCTGACCTATTCGTAGTCACTACACAGTCATCTCACCTGAAATTTGGTTAGTATACGTTTTGACCATCCCGTAAGAATTCCACTCGAACCCTAATATTTGTTTTAAGGATAACCCATTTCCACTCTAGAAACCCCTGACCTATCATCATAGTATGAACAGAATTTTTGAGAAAAGCAATTATGTGATCATTTTACAAAAACAAAGCGTTGAACACCGTCTAAAACTTTTGAAGAAATGTAAATATCACCATAACTGGACCAAATATCACATCATTCAGACCTTAGTTATGTATAACCTGGCCAACTATGTATAATTTAGGAAGAATCATGTCACAAGTGGAACAGTTAACTTTTCAAATTTCCTAATAACAATTTTCATTCAAAAGTAAAATTTTGAGACAAAACAAATTGTCTATACAAATCCCATTTGACCAACCACAATAGATGTCTACAATTTCCACCCATCACCTCCAAGATAAGAAAATCAAATACTGACAAGATACCCAAACCTTTTCCCTCACATTCTGACCAATATAGACTTAATCTCGGGACGAGATTCCCTTAACGGGGGGTGACTGTAACCACTGTGAAAATCCCACTTTAAGATAAGCTAGCACTCAGAATATTTACCCTTTTCTACGTGTAAATTTTTTTTTATTTGATTGTATCTCCTATCTTATGTAAAACCCTAAATTTCTGGGTTCACATTTTGACGACTAATTTGAAATTTAACCTAAGTATGAACTAAAGTGATATGACATTTAAAACCTTAGGTTATAGATTTAACTTCATAATAATTAGATCATCAAATTAAATGTAGATAACTAACTTAAACAAATAAAGCCTAAGTTGCCTACAACCTCTAGTCCTATGAAAACGTGTGTTTCACAACAACAAAATAAGGACCAAAATTTTGTCCCACAAATCACGCCACTATTAACCATGCCAGTTCAATCACATTCAATATCTTCCTTTTTGGGAAAAGCCTCACACGTCTTTCTTTTAAGACCAAGATATACACACACTTTTTATATATAACATACTTATTATTCCTATAAACAAAACCCTAAATAAAACCTACACACAACCATTGTGCGGCTGCTACTCTTCCTCCTTACTATTCGATTCAAAAGGGCTACAGCAAGGGAGACTCTTGTGCTTACCACTTGGTGGTGTTGTCGAAGTGTGCTACTGTTTCGAAGGTGTGGTCTTGGCTTGGACTCGACAAGTTTTGATCGTGGTGTTTACTGCATATTCGTGGGGTATTGGGATTGCTTCGGTTGAGTTTACTCATGGTGCTTTGGTTCATTTGTTCTTTCCGTAATCACGCTTCGAGGGTATCGTACCAACCTTGTTCCATTCCTTTCATTGATCTCTTTATTAACATATATGTCGCTTGATACTATATTAAATCCGTTTAATATACTTATAAATATACGTTATTATGTCGCATGAAATCGTGAAATAATAAAAACATGAATACTTAAACTAGTATGAATGATTAATATGATTATATGAATAAGAAAGAGTCACATGAAATAATAAATATGTAAGCTAATATACATGTGAGATTGATCTTTCTGTTTCATTTATAGTGAGACTACGTATGGGATGGGTGTCACATGAAAGATGTAAACTACTATACGCCTATAATCTGTTAATGGACTGTTTAAGTCGACCTTGTTCCTGTGATCCTATTTGAATCTGTTTGATGTACGCCTTGAATCTGATTTTAAGAGTGAATATTGGGGAAGGAGCATGCGAGTGGGTATACTTAATATAAGAAATCGTTATGATGTAAATGATGGGGCGTCAATCTGTGTTGTGTGTGGGTATGTGGGGTCTAAAGAGTCGAAAGATTCGTATCTTGAGTTTTAGTATTTCATGCATGGGAGTGGCATAATAAATCTATAAACAAAACGTGTGGGATCAAAATTTAAAAGTGTTAAGTGTGGGAAAGTTAACTGTGATTTCAGGTGGCAATATGTTCTGTGAATGCACGTGAACATGGGGTTTTGTGTGTGTCGATGGGGCAAGTCGGGGCTGTGAAAAGAGTGTCATAAAAATGTGCTCTCATGTGGGCAATTGTAACGTTTTGTGTGTGTGTCGTGTAGATGGAAAGGGCTGTGATTTTCACATTTGAACATGGTTATGTGGTTGAGTGGTGTGGTTGTAGAGTAATATGGATTCACTGGTCTGGAATTTCAAACGGGGCATTTGTGTGGTCT
This sequence comes from Artemisia tridentata subsp. tridentata, assembly GCA_021014915.2. NCBI lineage: Eukaryota > Viridiplantae > Streptophyta > Magnoliopsida > Asterales > Asteraceae > Artemisia > Artemisia tridentata. The sequence goes on along the minus strand of CP139502.1, from coordinate 350,082,981 downwards.
GATATTGCGTGTGGTGTGTATAAGTGTGATGTAGTTGTGGGTCGTATGGGCTAGAAGAAAGATGTGGAGTGTGTGCGTTTTAAAGTCAAGAAATTATGGTCAAGTGCATGGCTATGGTTTGGGTCGGTTGTGATTTAAATGTGTATTTTGGTGTTGAGTATGCCACGTTAATATGCATATGAAGTACATAAAATATAAAATATGAAAAGGACACAGGTATCTGTCTTACGTGAATATATATAAAAGATGAATCGTGTGCTACTGAATAAAATAGAAACAAGTTGATGATTTGTGTCAGAATTATTCGTTTGGCACATGCCATTGTTTTTAAGAGGATATGAACTTAGTAAATCAATTACATTTAGTTAAATAAATGAAAAAACTAATTCATCATGTTTAGCCCTAAACTTTGAAGATTATCATTTTAGACCCTAATCTTTGGAAAATTATCACAATCAGCTCTAAAATATGATATTGGTAAAATTAAGCTTTAAGTTAAATAAATTGTCATTGTAATTCGGAAAGTTACTACTTTGGGAAGTTACAAAAAAATGGAAAGCCGACTAAAATAAGTAACCTGATTTATATGAACACTAAATAATACTTGATTATCACATTCGTGTAGATCCGGTGAAGCGGGAGTAGTTGTCATCCCTTTTGTGATCATCTTTGATGTTTGTTTGCTTTCGTCAAGGTACAGATACTCTGCCCTTTTCAGTAAGGGTGTCCTATCTTATTGATATGATTCTGATTCTGATTCGTTTAAGATTCCCAAAGCCATTGCTATGATCCCTTTGGTTATGAACCTTTCTGATTAAACTCTGATTTGGACCTTTGGTATTTCATCTGATATATCTGTTATGAACCATCTATTATGGACCATCTGATTTAAACTTTGTTATATGACACTCTGAATATGATATGATATCTGACTCTTAGTTTGATACCCGAGCCAAAATTTGTGACCCTAGCCATGAAGGTAACATGGCCATGTCATTGATGCACCGATGGCGTGACTCTAGTGTGTTGGAGTGATGTTACACACCGTCCCTTTGTTTTGGTCTGCATGTGATTGGGTAGGGGCGTATGGATGCATCCTAGATCTGTTCTGTTTTGTGGATTATCTGTTATATGATTTGTTATTGTCTGGTGACTGGTACTGTGTGCAATACATGCCTTTCACATATATCTGGGAGCTAGCTACTCCATTTGAAGAATGAGGACACCCCTCATATTATCTGATTATCTGAGAGGTCTCCCCTCTATATGATTATGAAGATGTGGTTACTATATCTGATTTGTCTGGGCTCGTGGTGGATTACTATCCTATTTTGTTCATTATACCTTCACATCATTTATACCTTATGATATTTTCCCCATTGCACTATATCTTATTTCTGTTTCGTTATCATTACTTTGTTTATGTATCTGTTCACTGAGCTTTTTAAGCTCAGCCGCATTTCTTTTCCTGCGGCAGGTTCTTAGTTGGAAGCTGGGTTTGAGTGGAGAGACCTTTGGACTTAGAAGACTTTGATAGTATTCTGAAGTAGAGGCTATTAGAAGGATTTGCATTTACAGACTTAGTATTTAGTTTTAGTTTCATTTGTAACCTTGTAACTCCAGTATTTCATTTGTAACCTTTGAAATTTCTTGTATTACTATAGATGTATGTTTTGTTTGATCTGATATGAAACCATTATCGTGATATCTTAACCCTTGTCGGGTTGGGGTGTTACAATTTATGGTATCAGAGCGACAGGCTGCGACTCGTAATACAATTACCCTTGACCTGTGAAGTTTGGACCACTAGGTTTCCACTGTAGACTCTCATAAGATAACCTGTAAGAATTTGCTTTAGGATTTCCCTATAGGAACTTAAGTTCTGACCAGTGAGGAATGGGTAGACTATAAGGCTTTTGGTTAAGTATCATTGCTTCCGCATCACTCAGATTCGTGCTTTGTTAGATCCTGTTGATACCACCTTTGGAAATTGAAAGCTCATGATCTGCACAACCTAAGATCTGAAACCCAACTAAATCTTGGAATCATTGGAAATTGCCTAGAATTTGCCTAACGCCATTTGAACCTCGTTTTAAGATTCCGACTCCGAACTCTGATTCTTTTGATAATCGTCTTGATATCTCTTCGGGCATTCCGAGAATCTCCCTGACGATGATATACTTGACACATTTTGTATTTGTCTTTTGCTTTGACAAACGTCTATGAATCTTCCGACACTATTTGATTTCGTTTCACCCATCTCTGTCCCCATGAGAAGTCTTGTGGTTGTGACCACGAGTATAAGAATGTTTCCCCTCATTTTTGAATGATAAAGATTTAATTGGTGATCCGTCTTTCCTTGATTAGTTAAACTTCGATTCTATTCTGATAAGAAGTTGGTTGATTGAGTATTCCAATATCGACAACTATCCTTCTATGTCTCACCTTTGGCGTTTGAAACAATTTTGACCTTCCTACTACAATTACCTATTGCTAAACCTTGGCTATCACTATTATTTTCCCTACCGGACCTGGAGCTGACAACAACGGCAGCTACCCTGAAGAGTGAAGACCTTAGCGATGCAGAAGAAGAAATTCTAGTCAAGATGGCGAGCCTGGAGCTGATGAAGACATGCAGTCTCACTTTCCTATTCATCTTGGTTGTACTAAGATGAATTGAGAGCGGAAGCAGACTGGATGATGAAGAGATTTAAAGATCGTGCCAGAGATCCACATTACTCCATCGCAGTCTCAAGAAGAAGTGACAAAGGCTTGAGGGACCAGACTCAAGTTTATCACCCCTTTTCACCGTACGGTCAGATGGACAAGCATAGACAGACTACTCGGACTTGGAAGAGATTGAAATCATGAATTCGAGTGGACGACTTTGGAATGATCAATTGTGGTTGGATGAGTTGCTTTCGTGAAGGACGAAGTTATTGATGGCGTGTTCACTTCTGCTTAACACACTTAAGCTCCCATTACCTGATGATAAGATCTTTTGAATGATTCGGGTTCTCCGTCAGTATTTCCGTTTGGTCTTCTTTCTGCGTATGTTGGATGACGGTTTTGTATGAAAACTTTGATGTATTGTGAAAGACCTGACGCTTTGGACGACGTACTTCATTGATGCTTACTAATTCCGTTACGTTATTTGTACGATCTGTATCCCGATTTTTGAATTCGTAGTAATGACCGATTTGGACCAACCCTAGGGCGTAGAATGGACTGTTAGGTGGTTGATTGATGCTTATTCACGACTTGAGATAAAGTATGACCATCATGAAGGTATACTCATATGATGCCGGTATTATGACGAGTAGCTAACGTGATAATACTTACGTCATATGACGTACCCTCATTGTGATCATAGGATATTTCGAGGAGTGCCTTAGAAACCATAGAATTTCTGATATCTGATTGAGACCTTAAGATTCGTTCTGCCTTTGCGCTTAAATCTGCCTTCACCGTGATACGATTTGATACGTCTGGATTCTCGTCACACGTTCTGCTGATCTCTGTACTTCTGCTAAGAACCTTAGGTCCTGTTGTGGAACTTTCTGCCGTCTGGAAATTCATACCAATATCTGTTTTCTGTCTGTATGGACTCTATCCGTTACTATGAAGGAGTACACCTATGTGTTGCTATATGTACGTCTAACAATCGATGAATCTGTTCATGATGATCTGTTGTGAATTATGGTCTGTCCTTTCTGAAGAAACCGAAACTATTCTGATTATCAAGAGAGAGAATCATGAGAAACTAGTCATTCACATTTCCGTTCGCAGTCCGTTATGCTTTCTGTTTCGTTTCACTCCATTTTCGAGGACGAAAATTTTTTTAGAAGAGAAGAGTTGTAAAACCCTAAATTTCTGGGTTCACATTTTGACGACTAATTTGAAATTTAACCTAAGTATGAACTAAAGTGATATGACATTTAAAACCTTGGGTTATAGATTTAACTTCATAATAATTAGATCATCAAATTAAATGTAGATAACTAACTTAAACAAATAAAGCCTAAGTTGCCTACAACCTCTAGTCCTATGAAAACGTGTGTTTCACAACAACAAAATAAGGACCAAAATTTTGTCCCACAAATCACGCCACTATTACCCATGCCAGTTCAATCACATTCAATATCTTCCTTTTTGGGAAAAGCCTCACACGTCTTTCTTTTAAGACCAAGATATACACACACTTTTTATATATAACATACTTATTATTCCTATAAACAAAACCCTAAATAAAACCTACACACAACCATTGTACGGCTGCGCACTCTTCCTCCTTACTATTCGATTCAAAAGGGCTACAGCAAGGGAGACTCTTGTGCTTACCACTTGGTGGTGTTGTCGAAGTGTGCTACTGTTTCGAAGGTGTGGTCTTGGCTTGGACTCGACAAGTTTTGATCGTGGTGTTTACTGCATATTCGTGGGGTATTGGGATTGCTTCGGTCGAGTTTGCTCATGGTTCTTTGGTTCATTTGTTCTTTCCGTAATCACGCTTCGAGGGTATCGTACCAACCTTGTTCCATTCCTTTCATTGATCTCTTTATTAACATATATGTCGCTTGATACTATATTAAATCCATTTAATATACTTATAAGTATACGTTATTATGTCGCATGAAATCGTGAAATAATAAAAACATGAATACTTAAACTAGTATGAATGATTAATATGATTATATGAATAAGAAAGAGTCACTTGAAATAATAAATATGTAAGCTAATATACATGTGAGATTGATCATTCTGTTTCATTTATAGTGAGACTACGTATGGTATGGGTGTCACATGTGTTGATACAAAAGTTGGGCGTTCCTTGATAGGGCTTCTATTCTCGTACCAATTCGAATCTTAATGCTTGATGAGACCTGCGCACTAAGAAAAAGGACAAACACCGTTAGGCTTATCGAGGGATTGTCTCCCCCGATTATCCTCCGGCGTGAGAGTAAGTAATCGAATGTAGGGTTATATACGCGCTTTTTCGAGTGGGCGAATCAGCGCGTCCCCATCTCTGTGTTACTGAGTGACATACTCAATTATTACAATCTCCACATCTCCCAGTTGCATTGTATTGGTGCTGGGAAGATTGCTAACTTTGAGGTGAACTGTCGCTTGTTGGCGATTCACCCAACCCTCCACTTATTTCGCGCGTTTTATCACGCAACGTGGTCAAATGGGTGGGTTACCTTCTCGAAGCGCGTTGGAAAGTTACAGTGTTACGTGCAGAAGGTAGATAAGCTCAAGGATTGGAGGGAAAAATTCTTTTGGGTTGATGAAGCCGTCTTCCCTGACCATTTTCCATTTTACACCCGTGCCGATCTGCCCAAGGATGAGCGCCCCCCTGAGACGTGGTATAACGCGGATCATGCGGCGATCATTGATGAGAACCGTATTCCCATCAAGCCATATCCGGAGGCGTTCCTGGTGCATATGGGCATCAGTCGCAACTACTTCGAGCATGAGACGGAGGTCCCCACATTCTTGAATGCGGATGGCACGGGTGGGTGCTCCTTCTGTCGCCTTACTGTCGTTATTAGTGTAAGCGCTTCTTCTTTTTCCATACTTTATGTAACTTGCTTTCCCTTGTTTACTTGATGCGCAGATATGGATCTGTTCGCTGTTGTGAGGCTGGAGAATCCGCGTTCCGTGGCGGTGGGAGTGCGTCCTCTGGGGGACGGTGAGCAGACTATTCTGCAGGCGACGGCAGGGCGCGTCGTGGATTTGGTTATCCCAGATCCCGAAGGCTCCCCTGGTGTGATAGCAGCTGAGCCGATACAGGAGGTGGCTCCTCCTGTGCAGCCAGGTCCTGAAGCTGCGCAGCCTCCTCTTCCTGAAACGGTAATCCATTTAGAGGAGACTGACAGTGAGATGGAGGAGAGCTCCCCACTGACGCGCAAGAGGGCGCGTGGCAGTGATGGTGAAGGGCCTTCCAAGAGGCCGCGAGCTGATGTTGGGGAAAGCTCGTCTCTTGCTGGGGTGCAGATGAAGTAAGTACCTTAGTCATTATAAACTTTTGTCAAGTTATAATTTGTGTTAACTTTGTGCCTTCGTGTCCTCAGTGTGGATGTTGAGAAGTCTGGTGGAGGTGCGTCCACGGCTGAGACTGAGAAGGAGAAGGACGTGTCCTCGACTCCTCCCCCCATGTAAGTATTTTTTAGCATTTCCTTAATATATTGTGTATGCTTGACCGTGCACTAACCTTGTCTCTTGGTGTTTTTTTGCAGTGAAAAACCTGTGGAGGACGCTGGCGTCCTAGATGGGAGTGCGCCACCCGAGGTGAGTCATGCTCTGGACAGGGCGCGTTCACCGAGGGGTGTTGAAGTGGAGTCAAGTCCATTTGACTCTACGATGGAGGAGCTTGCCTCTATCGCTGTGCGCCAGTCTGAGCTGGTGGCGCAAGCAAGGGTGCATAAGTCTGAGGAAATTTCCAGACTGTGGGCGCAACTGGCGCCTGTGCAAGCTGAATTAGCAAGCTCTAAAGCTGAGCAGCTGAGCTCCAAGGCTAAACTGGAGCGCGCAGAGGCGTCTGCGCAAAAAATGGGTGAGGAGAAGGTCATGGTGATGGCTGAGCTGGGGAAGGAGCGTGCTGCTGCGGATCTTCAGAGACGGAATTCTTTATGGGCGCTGAAGTACTTGCAACAAAATAGGAGCAAGCACTTTGCCAACATTGAAGAGTTCCGCAGCAAAGTGGAGCTTGCGCTGAAGATGCAGGAGGAGAAGCTCCGTAAGCTTAGCATCGAGTATGATGAGGAGCTTTATCCTCATTTGGTTCAATCTGTGGCCGAGCGCAGGTACATGACCATTGTATTTTCCTTATAACTTGTATATATTTGAGACCCTTTTTCTTATTAACACTTGTGTTATTTCGTAGGTGGTTGATCAGTCATGCTCTTCGCCTGGCCGCCATGTGTACGCTGGAGCATCCTGAGGTCACCGGATCCTTTGGGAAGGTTGTCAATTGCGCTATTGCGCACGGTGAGACCTCGGCCGCAGACAAGCTCGCGGAGGCCAAGTTGCTGACTGTGCCGCTTGCTGAGGTACCTGGGTATAAGGCGGATGCCCATGCTGAGCTTGTTGCTGCCATGGAGGAGCTAAAGAAGCTTGAGCTTCCGCACATCGCTCTCTTGGAGCGTGATCAGGACCAGCCGATCAGCGTGATCATGGCGGGGCTCACTCTTCCTAGGCATCTGCAGGATAATGCAGATCAGCAGGTGGATTTCTACTTGAAGCCTGATGTGGCGCAGTTGAAGGTACCCATTTTTGCTCAGCCTCGTGACATTCTGAATCCTTTCCGTCTTGAGAAAGAGATTTCTTTGCAAAGGTCGCTAAATGCGCATGTTTCCAGGGTCGCACGGAAGAAAGGCGAGAAAGGAAAGGCCATTCTGTGCGGCATAGGCGCTGCGCATCAGCCTAGATCCGATGGTGTGCCTGTCTGCGTGGCCACTGTTTCCCTTGATGATGCGGAGTTGTTGAAGAGGCTCGCGGATGCAAAGGAAGCGGCTTTGAGCGGGGGTTCCAGCCAGTTAAGGCGTACATATAGTATTTAGCTCTTTTGTACAAGTCTTTTTGTAGAACCGTATTCTATGAATAAAAAGTTGCTTTTGTACTTAGTGTTTCTATAACTTCTAAATACTTATGCTTTTTGAACTCGTAGTTCTTATATGACTTATGTATCCTTGCGTGAAGATAGCTTTAAGTGTTTAAGCGTACTTAGAAAATAAGGGTCATAATCGTGTATGAATTTCCTTAAGGACCGTAGTCGTGTTTTGAATCATAGTCGTCTATGTATTTTTATAAGTTTACTTGTCGTATTGTACTTTAAGGAGTCAAGAGTCTTGACCTCCTGAATTGTTAAACGCGCACAGTGTGCCCTTTTGCGCATCCGTCGTGGGATGTGTAAGGAACTTGCGCCAACGTCTTGAGCGCAAGGTGTTTAACAAGGATTCGTGATCCGATGTTGATGGGTTTGCAACCCTCTTACTCAACGAGTTGTTTATTAGGTTAACTCATCCTTTCTGCCATCGTGGGTCTTAGTGTGTGCATGCACGCCATGTAGGCAAGATTATAACAATATTGAAATACAATGATAAAGATGCAAACAATAAAGTTAAATGTGTTATGGAGTTAGCTAGAAACCATAACGTTTTATTAATACTTGCAAGTTTTGAAAAAGAATGTTTTATCTAGATAATACATAAAAAATAAAATTACATGGATCTTTATTGAGGGCACTTTCTAAAGTGCATGAGTGTCCATGTTAGGCCGTAGCCTTCTTCAAAGATAGCACCGTTTAAGGTTGCGGACGTTCCATGTTCGCTGTAGCTCATTTCCGTCCTTGTCGCGTAGCTTGTACGCTCCATTGCCAAGTGCCTCTATGACCTCGTAAGGTCCTTCCCACTTTGGTCCTAGCTTCCCAGTGTCTTCTGCGCGGCTTGAGTCGTTTTCGCGGTATACGAAGTCGCCTGGTCTGAATGAAGTGCTGCGTACTTTGGTGTCATAGTATTTTTTCATTCTCGACTTGGCTTTCTCTTCGCGTATTGCTGCGCGTTCACGTCGCTCTTCCAATAGATCTAAGTCTATGCGCCGCTCATCATCATTGGTTGCCATGTTAACTTCCGCAGTACGGATGGTTGGCATTCCAATTTCAGCCGGTATTACAGCTTCTGTCCCATAGACCAAAGAGAAGGGGGTGTCCCCGTTGCTAACCTTAATGGTTGTTCGGTGCGCCCAAAGAACATGTGATAGTTCTTCTACCCATCTACCTTTGTGTCTGTCCAGGCGCGCTTTGATTCCTTCGCCAAGGCTTCTGTTTGCGCGCTCGACCAGACCATTGGTTTGTGGATGAGTTACTGATGCAAAGTGTTGCGTGATGTTCAATTGTTCGCACCAATCTTTGAACGGATTATCACGGAATTGTTTTCCGTTATCCGAGATAATTTCTCCAGGCAATCCAAAACGACATACTATGTTGTCCCACACGAATCGTTTCACCTGGTTACCTGTTATAGTCGCTACTGCCTTTGCTTCGATCCACTTGGTAAAGTAATCTATTGCCACAATGAGGAATTTCAATCCTCCTGCGGCAATGGGAAAAGGTCCAGCGATGTCGATACCCCATTTGTAGAAGGGCCATGGCGATGTAATAGGTGTTAGTTCATGTTGTGGTCGGCGCGGAATAGGTCTGTGAACTTGGCAATCATTGCACTTCCGTACCAAGTCGCGTGCGTCGTGGTGCATAGTTGGCCAATAGTATCCAGACCTTAGGGCGCGCGCTACAATGGACCGTGGTCCTGAGTGCATGCTGCATGAGCCTGCGTGGATCTCTCGAAGTACATAGTCTGCCTGGAGAGGTCCAACACACCTAAGCCATGGTTGTAGGAATGAGCGTCTATATAAGACGTTGTCTCTGAGCTCGAATCGCTGCGCTGTGCGTCGGATTCTTCGAGCTTCCTTCTGTTCTTGGGGAAGTATGCCCTTGCTGATGAAGTCAATGATCGGTGTCATCCACGTGGGATTTTCCTCTTCTATCACCGTGGATATTTCCATCTCTGTGATTGACTTGTTTTTCAAGGTTTCCACCAAAACTTGTTTTGATAGGTGCGCAAAACTGGTGGATGCAATTTTGCTCAGCGCATCTGCTTTCCTATTTTCACTCCTGGGAACCTGCTTGATGACGAACCTATCGAAGTTCTGGATCAGAGATTTGGTCTTTTTGAGGTATTGGATCATGTGTTCCTCCTTTGCTATATATTCTCCTGACACGTGGTTAGCCACTAGCCGCAAATCAACGTTTACTTCTAGGTTGCGTGCACCCATTTCAGTTGCGATGCGTAACCCAGCTAGGAGTGCTTCGTATTCTGCCTCGTTGTTCGTGGCTGTGAATTCAAAACGCAGTGCGTAGGTGAATTCAACTCCTTCTGGGTTGGTGAGAATAAGGCCACCTCCTGATCCATCTACGCATGAGGATCCGTCAGTAAATAGAATCCATGGTTCTTGGAGTTCCTCCTTGCTTGTCGCAGGTGGAGTGTCTGTATCCGGCTTCTCGATGATGAAGTCGGCCAATATCTGCCCTTTAATTGCAGTGCGCGGTCTGTATGATATGTTATGCTCGCCCAGTAATACACTCCATTTTTGTAGGCGTCCCGATGCGTCGGGTTTCGATATAACCTGTTTGATGGGTTGGTCTGTGATAACAGCGATTGGATGCGCCTGGAAGTACCGGCGTAGTCTTTTCGCTGCAAACACTAAGGCTAGGACCAATTTCTCCATTGCAGTGTAGTTAATCTCCGTTTTCTTCAGCGCCTTACTAACAAAATAAATGGGTGTTTGGACGGAATTCCTATCTGTCAAAAGGACTGCGCTGACTGCTCCTTGAGTCGCAGATAGGTACATGATCAGCTCTTCCCCTGGTCGGGGTGCAACAAGCTTTGGGAGCGCTGCTATGTGTTGTTTGAGCTGTTGGAAGGCTTCTTCTGCCTCCGCAGTCCACCTGAAGTCTCCCTTTTTGGTGCACTTCTTGAGTGTCTTGAATAGGGGAAGTGACTTGTCTGCTGATTTGGATAAGAATCGGTTCAGTCCAGCTAGCTTGCCGTTTAGTGACTGAACTTCTTTTAGTGTGCGCGGTGAGGGGAGGTCAATGACTGCCTGAGTCTTCTCTGGGCAAGGCTTGATCCCATCGGGCTCTATCAAATACCCGAGAAACATGCCTTCCGTAGCGCCAAATGTACACTTCTTGGGGTTCAATTTCATGTTGATTCTCCTGAGTGTTTTGAACGTTTCCTCCATGTCGCGCACCAGCTCATCCTCTGTATGGCTTTTGATGACGAGATCATCGACGTATACTTCCAAGTTGCGTCCCACTTGCTTCTCGAACGCAGTGTCCACCAATCTTTGGTATGTTGCTCCTGCGTTCTTTAGGCCGAAGGGCATCTTTGTGTAGCAGTAGACCCCTTGACTTGTGTGGAAGGCCGTCTTTTCTTCGTCTTCCTCCGCCATTTGAATTTGGTGGTATCCCTTGTATGCGTCCAGGAAGCATTTGAAGGGATATCCACATAGAGACTCAATTTTCCAGTCTATTTCCGGTAGCGGGTAGCAGTCCTGTGGACATGCTTTATTGAGATCTGTAAAGTCTACGCACATCCTCCAGCTGCCATCGCTCTTCTTTACCATCACTGGGTTAGAGAGCCAGTCATGGTAGTAGACTTCACGCATGATGCCTGCGTCTACTAGCTTATGTACTTCTTCCAGGATGGCTTTTGCGCGGTCTGGAGCTTGTCCGCGCTTTTTCTGTCGTATTGGAGGATATCCTTGTCGGATTTGTAGCTTATGTTCCGTGATGGAGCGTGGCACTCCTGTCATATGCTTAGGTTCCCATGCAAAAATATCCAAATTATTTTGCAAGAGTGCGCATATAGCTGACCTGCCTTTGTCAGACAGAGACCCACCAATAGATACCTGTTGATCCGGGTATTCAGGGTGAATGGCGACCGCTAGATTTGGGACTTTGATTGCGCGCTGTTCTGGAACAATACTTACGTCACTTGTCACTGCGTTACATTCCTTGGGTGGTGTGGTGGTATTGTAAAGGGTGACAATACCTCCTTCCACTGGGAACTTGAGCATTCCGTGCGCTGTGGATGGGACGGCGCGGATGGATGATATTCCAGGTCTCCCAATAATACCGTTATACGGGGAGGGGGATCTGATTACCATGAAGTTCATCCAGGTAGTTGTAGAGTGTGGTTTGTCACCAACTTCTACAAATAGACGTAATTGCCCCGTGGGCCATATCTTCTCCCCTGTGAAGCCGGTGAGCGGCGTTGTGGCTGGGATCAGCTGACTCTGTATCTCAGGTCGCAGCTTCTTGAAACAGTGTTCGTATATGATATCAGCGGATGCACCTCCATCTATATACATGCGACGGATGTCGTGACCCCCCGTATGTATTTCAATGGTGAGTGGATCCACTACTGCGTTGTTCGCAGTCAGGGAGGGGAAAGAGATTTCGTTTCCCTTAGAGAAACGCTGACTAACTTTTTGTCTTGTCGCGCGCGGCCATGGCTGTATCATGTAGATGATATCTGCCTTTTCTCTTGGCGTCTCTTTCTTGGCCACTGGTTTTTGTTTATCTTTCCCTTCTCTGATGTTTTTTACGAGGTGGTCCATCTTTCCTTCCTTTACCAATTTTTCAATCAATTGGCGCAGTTGGACGCAATCGTTAGTTGTGTGGCCCTTCTGTCCATGGTATTCGCAATAACCATTCCCTATACGCTTATCCTCTGGGGTGCGGATTGGTGGTGGTTTCGGGAAGTTCGCTCCTTCTGTTGCGAATATCTCCTTTGGAGTTTTTGTTAATGGGGTATACTTGTCGTTTCCCCTTCCGCCGCCTTGATTACGGTAACTCCTATTACGATTGCCGCTCTGGTCATTGGATTGTCTCCTTGACTCTTCTTGCGACCTATGGTTCGAATAGCTTTTCCTGCTATCCGCGGCGGCTTCTTCTCCTTGGACGAAAGACCTCGTGCGCTTCATGAGCTCATCGAAGGTTAGGGGAACCTTATCATTTAGCTTTTTTATCAGATCTGGGTTATTGATTGCATTCATGAAACCCGATATTTTGAGTATCTCTGGACACGCCTTGACTTTCATGCACTCGTCCTTGAAGCGTTCCATGAAAGCGCTTGTGGATTCCCCTTGTCGCTGTTTAACCCTAGCGAGTTCGACAGGGTTCTTTGCGCACTTCTTTCTTTGGGTGAAGTTTAAGCGAAACGCTCTGCGCAACTCTTCAAACCCACCAATGCTTCTACGTGGAAGCTTACTAAACTAGTTGCGCGCATTTCCTACTAATGTGGAGTTGAACATATGGCACCACACAGGCTGTGGCCAATTTTCGATAGTAGCTGCTGATTCGAAAATTTTTAGGTGATCATCAGGATCACCTGTCCCATCATATGTTTTGACATTAGCAGGCATGCGCCTTTTCTTATTTTCAGAAAAGTCACTGATGCGCCTAGTAAACGCATCAACCTTTTGGCGACGCCAGGGGAGAGACATGTCTTCATCATCCTGGTCGCGGTATTTCCCTCTTGATTTCCAGTGTCCAGTCTCGCTGTCCGAGGAATCTCTTGAGGATGAGCGGACTCTTTTGTGACGCTTGAGTCGACTATCATCAGAGTCTGAGCTTGCTCCTCTGCGGCGCTTGCGCCGACTATCCTCAGAGTCAGAGCTTGAGGGGCTTTCACTTGGGGAACATCGTCGCCCAAGCCTATCTTGGATTCTGCGTCTGCCAAGCCTAGCGTGGACATTGGCGCGCCGCTCCCCCTCTTCAGGCTCTTCCAGATGTTGAAGGTCGGCTGCTTCATCGTCCACAACCTTCCTTCCAATCCTGGCGAACACTGGCTGTTTACGGCTATCCCTCTCGCGTCTTTCCTTTCGGTAGCGCGGTGGGGATGCGTCAGGATTAGGGTCAAAGTTGAGTCTGGCGTGCAGACTTTGGCTTGACCTCTTCTTTGCCTCCTCTCGCATGAGCGCAGTCAAGGCTTCGTAGTTTTGAGATACGAAGTCACTTGGGGCTAATTCGGAGGCAACTCCTTCTAGCGCGATAGAGTCGGTTTCCAAAGCTGGATCCTTGTTTCGTACAGGCGCGTTGGGAGGCTCAGTGAAGTTTACTTCTGGCATGGCAAGAGGTGTGCGCTCCAGTTCTATCTCACTAGTACTTGTCGTAATAGCGGGGGTAAACCTGGTAAGCGATTCCACTGCAGGAAAGACCAGATTTGGGTGCGCTCCTAAGTTTTGAGGCGTACTGGTTGTCCCAGAGGCCTGTTTAGAAGCCGTATCAATTTGATGCTTCTTTCCTAGTGGATCGTCCTGCGTTTTCTTCCCATGCGGACTCTTATGACTTCCGTGTTTCGTCATTCTAGTTTTTTGGTAAAATCCTTAGTGTAGGGTCCCACGGATGGCGCCACTTGTTGATACAAAAGTTGGGCGTTCCTTGATAGGGCTTCTATTCTCGTACCAATTCGAATCTTAATGCTTGATGAGACCTGCGCACTAAGAAAAAGGACAAACACCGTTAGGCTTATCGAGGGATTGTCTCCCCCGATTATCCTCCGGCGTGAGAGTAAGTAATCGAATGTAGGGTTTAGTTTATGGTTAGGGTTTATTGAAGATCGTACCTTTTACCGAGGGATTGGGTGCCCTTTAAATATGCATGAAACCCTAGTGGGTTTCGTGTTCCCTACTCTTCGGCGTGTTAGCCGACATCGGGTATATAGTATATATCTTCTTTATTTAGAAGATATTCTATATATTATCCGGAAATAACTTTGGGCTTGGGCCTTGTCGACCCAAGCCGCATAACTGGTAGTCCAGTTGCGGCCCAAGCGTGGTGGGCTTAATTGTTAGTATTATTTACTAACCGGGTTCGTGACCCGGGTGTAGACTATACGTCATCAACATGAAAGATGTAAACTACTATACGCCTATAATCTGTTAATGGACTGTTTAAGTCGACCTTGTTCGTGTGATCCTATTTGAATCTGTTTGATGTACGCCTTGAATCTGATTTTAAGAGTGAATATTGGGGAAGGAGCATGCGACTGGTTATACTTAATATAAGAAATCGTTATGATGTAAATGATGGGGCGTCAATCTGTGTTGTGTGTTGGTATGTGGGGTCTAAAGAGTCGAAAGATTCGTATCTTGAGTTTTAGTATTTCATGCATGGGAGTGGCATAATAAATCTATAAACAAAACGTGTGGGATCAAAATTTAAAAGTGTTAAGTGTGGGAAAGTTAACTGTGATTTCATGTGACAATATGTTCTGTGAATGCACGTGAACATGGGGTTTTGTGTGTGTCGATGGGGCAAGTCGGGGCTGTGAAAAGAGTGTCATAAAAATGTGCTTTCATGTGGGCAATTGTAACGTTTTGTGTGTGTGTCGTGTAGATGGAAAGGGCTGTGATTTTCACATTTGAACATGGTTATGTGGTTGAGTGGTGTGGTTGTAGAGTAATATGGATTCACTGGTCTGGAATTTCAAACGGGGAATTTGTGTGGTCTGATATTGCGTGTGGTGTGAATAAGTGTGATGTAGTTGTGGGTCGTATGGGCTAGAAGAAAGATGTGGAGTGTGTGCGTTTTAAAGTCAAGAAATTATGGTCGAGTGCATGGCTATGGTTTGGGTCGGTTGTGATTTAAATGTGTATTTTGGTGTTGAGTATGCCACGTTAATATGCATATGAAGTACATAAAATATAAAATATGAAAAGGACACAGGTATCTGTCTTACGTGAATATATATAAAAGATGAATCGTGTGCTACTGAATAAAATAGAAACAAGTTGATGATTTGTGTCAGAATTATTCGTTTGGCACATGCCATTGTTTTGAAGAGGATATGAACTTAGTAAATCAATTACATTTAGTTAAATAAATGAAAAAACTAATTTATCATGTTTAGCCCTAAACTTTGAAGATTATCATTTTAGACCCTAATCTTTGGAAAATTGTCACAATCAGCTCTAAAATATGATATTGGTAAAATTAAGCTTTAAGTTAAATAAATTGTCATTGTAATTCGGAAAGTTACTACTTTGGGAAGTTACTAAAAATGGAAAGCCGACTAAAATAAGTAACCTGATTTATATGAACACTAAATAATACTTGATTATCACATTCGTGTAGATCCGGTGAAGCGGGAGTAGTTGTCATCCCTTTTGTGATCATCTTTGGTGTTTGTTTGCTTTCGTCAAGGTACAGATACTCTGCCCTTTTCAGTAAGGGTGTCCTATCTTATTGATATGATTCTGATTCTGATTCGTTTAAGATTCCCAAAGCCATTGCTATGATCCCTTTGGTTATGAACCTTTCTGATTAAACTCTGATTTGGACCTTTGGTATTTCATCTGATATATCTGTTATGAACCATCTGTTATGGACCATCTGATTTGACCTTTGTTATATGACACTCTGAATATGATATGATATCTGACTCTTAGTTTGATACCCGAGCCAAAATTTGTGACCCTAGCCATGAAGGTAACATGGCCATGTCATTGATGCACCGATGGCGTGACTCTAGTGTGTTGGAGTGATGTTACACACCGTCCCTTTTTTTTGGTCTGCATGTGATTGGGTAGGGGCGTATGGATGCATCCTAGATCTGTTCTGTTTAGTGGATTATCTGTTATATGATTTGTTATTGTCTGGTGACTGGTACTGTGTGCAATACATGCCTTTCACATATATCTGGGAGCTAGCTACTCCATTTGAAGAATGAGGACACCCCTCATATTATCTGATTATCTGAGAGGTCTCCCCTCTATATGATTATGAAGATGTGGTTACTATATCTGATTTGTCTGGGCTCATAGTGGATTACTATCCTATTCTGTTCATTATACCTTCACATCATTTATACCTTACGATATTTTCCCCATTGCACTATATCTTATTTCTGTTTCGTTATCATTACTTTGTTTATGTATCTGTTCACTGAGCTTTTTAAGCTCAGCCGCATTTCTTTTCCTGCGGCAGGTTCTTAGTTGGAAGCTGGGTTTGAGTGGAGAGACCTTTGGACTTAGAAGACTTTGATAGTATTCTGAAGTAGAGGCTATTAGAAGGATTTGCATTTACAGAATTAGTATTTAGTTTTAGTTTCATTTGTAACCTTGTAACTCCAGTATTTCATTTGTAACCTTTGAAATTTCTTGTATTACTATAGATGTATGTTTTGTTTGATCTGATATGAAACCATTATCGTGATATCTTAACCCTTGCCGGGTTGGGGTGTTACATCTTATGTGACGTAACTCACATCCCTGATAAACGTGCTCCCACACAGACCAACCTAATGAATCTAATGTTTATTTCATAAACATATTTATATGAGAACATTACAAAATACCATTTACCATTTTACGATAAATCCTTAACGAACGTACAAACAAAACATTCATTATCTAAATAGAGTTTCTAGGAAACCCTAAAATTTACCACAACACCAAATATGAACAACTAAACCCCAGAAAATAAAAATACAACATATCTGAGTCAATGTACAAGTTACTAAAGCACCAGAAACCCTAAATCTATTTCAGCTCCCGATAAAACCCTAATTTCACATAACTGTGATTTTATTCACTTCACAAACCCTAATTTATTTATACAATATTTTTACAAAATATTAAGTTTACAAGTTTTTAAGCTAGAGTACAAGTCATTTATGCATAAACTCATTTATTTACAAAACCTTTATTAAAATCTCATTTATATTATTTTTAAAGCACAAAGTACAAACCATTTATGCATAACTATTATAAATTA
Organism: Artemisia tridentata subsp. tridentata; assembly: GCA_021014915.2. NCBI lineage: Eukaryota > Viridiplantae > Streptophyta > Magnoliopsida > Asterales > Asteraceae > Artemisia > Artemisia tridentata. The sequence continues at coordinate 350,065,643 of CP139502.1, read as the reverse complement.
TTTTTCTAAATATTTTTACAAGTCTTTTAACCCAAGGTACAAGTGCCTAATGCACAAAAACTATAAATTCTATTTATTTACTTATAAACTTAATAAAACCTAACAAATAAATTTTATAAACTAACAAACTATTAAAACTATATTTTTCACACATTCTAAATTATTGTACAACTCATTAAAAAGCCTATAGTACAACCTCTCTAAAGCATCACTCATTTCTCTTCTTATTTATACAATTCGACCTATGTTTATATATGTAACAAACCTAAAATATTTCCAAACAACTAAACACATGAATTAACCAAACTAACTACTTCCTTAAACCTTTAATACAACTTCTTAAACCCGTTGTACCATACCTTAAGCCTATACGTCTCCCCCTCCTGAAAATGGTTCGATCCTAACTAGACAACCAAACTAAATTACACCATTGAAGATACAATGAACTTGGCCATAGACATACTCTCCTATTCATTTCTACAAACCCTTCCATGTGTACACCCTCCCCTTCAAGAACCTTTTCCATTGGTGGTTAAAACCTTTGGCCATAGAACCAGCCACATCACCTCCTTCCATCTCCCTCCTCCTTCTATCCAAGTGGCACCCTTCACCTATTTCTGTCAGCCCTTGTATGCATACAATGTCCCCTCCTCATGTCCCACAAAACCCTAACTTCCTATCCTATAAATAACAGCTTAAACATTCACCCTTTAACTCACACCCACAATTCGACAATACCACTAAACAGCCTATTATCCTTCCACTACTGATCAATACTCTTTCCAACAATCCAATAAAATTCCATTCGAGGCCAAGGAACTAGGAGGAAGTTATAGTTATTTGGTTCAAGTTCATTTCAGCCATAAAACCCTATTCGATCACCAACCTTAAGTAAGTACTCTAAACTTCTTTTAATTCAGTAATATTTATTTTAGATACTTAAAAACATTATATAAAAGTCACTAAAAACAAATAAAATCAAAAACATCAAAGTTTCCTTTTCTTGTTTCATGTCTGTTCGAACAGAACCCTAGATACACTCATAGTATTTGAATCATTGTTTAAACACACTCACTAATATGTTAAACATGTTAAAATACAACAAATATAACCCTAACATACATAAAAACCCTAGTCATAAAACCTAAAAACCCTAAAATCCCATCGAGTGATTTGCCTGTGTGTATATCGCTTAAACATCAACCCCAACTCCCAACTTTGGCCCTCGAAACCAAACCCTAAACGACCTCATTTAATTTCTGGTTTTCAGTATATGTTTAGATCACCTCAACAAGCTAAATTTAGGAACTGGAATCACTAAAAATGATCAAGTATTTCAAAAGTTATCGAGTATTAAAATTCACTCTACATAGTTAGGAAATAAAAGATTCAATCATCAGATATTAGTTTTCTATTTTGTCACCCAACCCTCTAACTTTTGAACTGAATATCGACAGCCTAGAGGTCTCTATAAATTCTAATTTTCAGTATTTATAAAGTTTGTATAACGAACTTATTTTAGAAACAAGAATCATTGAAAATGATCAATTGAGTCAAAATTTATTCAAGTCCAAAGTTCGTGTTATATCGCTAACATAGAACTTATAATTCCAGTTATTATTTTCCAAAAACTGTCGACCCAACTGCCCTACTTTGCACCCTATATTCGACCCTTAAACCTCCTCTAGAAATTCTTATATTCTGGAATATTAAAGATGACCTAGCTAAAGATTTTTAGAAGAAAGAATTTTGAAAAACCGTCAAGTGGTTTAAAAGTTATTCGCATCTAAAGTTTGGCCTATCGCCAGTTTTAAAACACACTTTCCAGATTTTTGTAAAAACTTGATCACCTAGTCGACTTTGGTCAAATATTTCGAGTAGCAAATGACTTTCAAAAACAACGAAACTTGGCATGTCAAGAGTCGACCTAGCTAGCTATATTTAGGAGAAGAGAGTTCGTGAAAAGATTCAGTATTCATTAAATTATTTATGTGCGGATTTGAAAACTATTTTATAGAAAGGGTTATTTTTGCCAATAACGAATAAAAAGGGTAGAAAATGTCATTTTTGAAACTTGAGGGTAAAAACTGTCATTTTCCAAAGTCCAGGGTATAAACTGTCATTTGACCAAACCTTAGGGATTAAAGCGTAACTTTTCGTAACTATTATTTTTATCATTTCTATCCTTATTTTTCGAACTAATACTAACATAATACGTTTATTTCTATAACAAATGAACACAATATATGAAGAACTAATGAACGGACGAAAACTATATTTAACAAACGAACAAACAAACAAACATAAGAACGAAAGAACCAAACAACAGAACGAAACGAAATAAACATATAATCATCAGAAATGATTACTAAATATTGGCATAACAACCCAGGTTCATTGTCCGGAGACGTTTATCAACTTTCTGTCATTTTGTTTTCCATCCAGACTGCTCAGGTGAGTTTATAGTCCCACTTTTTATTACGTTTTTCTAAACTTGTGGGGAGATACATGCTACAAACCCGAACATAAGTATTTTCTGTATAATTTCCTGATGAATATTGCCTAAGATACCTTATTTGTGTTAGCCGGATGGATAGACTTTGCGCTAGCCGGATTGATAACCAAATACACCCATATTTATATCATTTTATGATATCACCCACACACACACACCCCGTTAACGTTGGAGTTCCTGAGACATAGGGCAATATACTTATTTCTGAATTACCTTCCATTTAGCTTATGTTCAAACTGATTTAACTTTAAATGCTATGGATTCACTCAACCTTTGTGTTGACTTTTTAGCATGTTTATCTCAGGTAACTAGAAGTACGATTTGGCACGGAGTGGTGGTGGACTTTCTTTTAAAAAGAGTGTCCGTTTTGTTATCATTCAAACGAATAATGTAACATATTTCGAAACCTTCCACTCGGACCTCTATATGTAAACTCTGATTTTGATAAATGAATGATAACAATTTATTTAAAACGTCTCTTCTCGAGTCGTTTTCTATTATCATGACTGTGAACTGTGAAGTAGCACCCCAACTTATATTTTCGCTGCGAATATCGAAAACGGGGGTGTTACATCAACCAACTTCTCCAACTCCTTAACCTGACCCATTAACTCCGATTCTTTCACCATGCAGGTGGAATGCTTGGTCCTCAGCTGTTTAAGCTCTCCCCCGTTCTTTCTGAGGTTTCCGCACTGTTGATGGGTGCGATGCAGCTCATGATGCTCATGGAGAAGATTTTCAAACCGGAGTAACAGGTCCGATTGAGCTACGGCTCCCATACCTAATAGCTTCCAGGCCCTTTGGGCAGCTTCAGCATCACCCAGATTCTCCAGGAAGGACTCTTCCTTCGGAGTCGGCTGATTCAACATCAAATCCCGACAAACTTCTCAACCATCCAAACGATCATCCTTGCGAACTTTCCACCCCGGAACGTGCAAAGCAGCAGGGTCATCCTCATCAGTTACCTTCTCCTTCCCCTGGCCAGAGCCAGCGCCGGAAGAACCCCCTATGTAAAAAGAAAAAAGACAAGAGAAAGTAAGAATGAGCAACGGTTATTATCAAAAATGAATGCAAAGGCAAAATGCAGGGAGTGACATTCCCGAAAGGCTTACCAGCACCAGCGGCCTCGGACGTGGAGCCCACGCCAATACTTCCTAGGCCCTCCGGCTGCTTTCTTCCGGCCGAAGAACCTTGGCCCTCCGGCTGTTTTCTTGCGGCCGAAGCATCTAGCTCCACCACATCAGCATCTTCGTTCGGCCTACTTCGCTTGACCGACTGGAACTCACCACCCCCTTCCACATTGCGTTGAAGGCGGAATCTAGTCCCATGTTGCTGGGACTGGGACATTTGCCGAGCAGCGTTTTGCTCCGGTTTCTTCCTCTTGGCCTCCAATATCTTCTCATCAGGTACCTCGACCCCTGTCAATTCGGCCGTCTTCTTCGGGATGTCGGCATTAGAAGTGGCAGGAATAGTCACATGCGTCTCGTGAGACTGACCTTCCGGATATTTATTCCCTCGCGCCACAGACGCATCCTTTCGGACTTTTGGCTTCTTCAAATACTGAGACATTGTGATAGCTGCAAAGAACACAAGAACGTTAAACAGTTAAGAAGTAAGCACATAAAATATACCAGTCAAGGAGATACGAAACAAAGGCAGCAAGGCTATACCCTTCCCCTCGGCATCCCTTATGGCGACCCGATAGCCGGGATGTTCCCAATGAGATATAAGCCCAACGGGGTAGAGAAAGGCCCGAGGAACCTGGATGAGATCTATCACACCATGAGCTAGTCAGTCGGCATCCGCAACATCGAACTCTCCTCTCGGATACGGATCCGATATATCCGAATAATGATGCCTCCAAGGCATGGCAAACGGAATGGCTCGTCTATCTATCAGGAAGAAATCGCGTTTCCAACCCTTCAAACCAGTCAAAATTTCCCGAAAACATACCCTCTTCTCACGACCGACCCTTTTTTCAAAAGAAAACCAATGGCCTTGCTTACTCAGTTTGTAGAAGGCCCAGAACAGAGGAGTAGTAGGATTGATATGTAAGCTTCGGCAGTACACTTCGAACAAGGTCGCACGAAGCATTCCCAGCAGAACCAATTGAGAAATATGAACTTTATAATATTTAATAACACCCAACAGGAAGGTAAAGAAAGGTACACTAAGGCCACCCTCAATAAAATATTTCAAGTACAAGCCGATAGCATCGTCTGGTAGTTCGTCCATTGTCATACCTTTCGGGGGTAGCCGCGGATTCAGGTCTGTCGGTATACCAAATTCCATAGTTAACTTGTGCATAGCCTCTTCGTCCAACCGAGAGGTGTACTTTTGAATGTCAAACTTGGGAAGAAACACCTCAACCCTTTGAGTATCCTCGTCAGGAGTCGAAACAAGAGAATCCGACATGGTTTAACCGAGGGAAAGTGGGATACAGCCGAACAGCAAAGTAAATACAAGAGATGGGTAGTTCGGAACGTACCTTTGCAGACGAAGAACTAATATGAAAGCCGCTTGAATTGACTCACGATTACTGTTCGGAAAGTAATACCGCAAGACGTCTCGAAGTAATGAGTAAAATGACGGTAATAACAAGTGACACAGATAAGGCTATTTATAGGTAAAAAAGAACGCGTGAAATATTGCGCCCAGTCAGACGCTGACGTGGCAACACCTCCACCCATGCGTTGGACGCATGCACACGTGTCAACATTCTGTGGTTGCGATTCTTTTTCAATAATAAAAAAAATATATGTAACATGACTCTCGGCGAGTCTAAAATAATGCAAGACATGCTCAAATCTAGCGGTCCGGGTCGACCGGAAAATGTCAAAGTATCACACTATCAGCACAGCCAATATTATAATACTGGGGGGAAGGATGAAACCCTCCGGGTAAACAAAAAAGTACATTGACTTACCAGGCAAACATGACAGTTATTTTTTGAAAAAGCAATAATGATTGTTGACAACCTGGACCCCTCGGAAATGATAAGAATGGGGCGTACGTGTCTGGGCGATGGTCATTAAGTCAATATAAGTAGCAAGGCGTATGTTCTAAATCACAAAGGATTTAGAAAGTATTGCAATGATAATTTCTGTACATCAAAGTCATCATGTCATGGGTAATGTCAGAATTTTCAAAGTATCACAACATCGGTAAAACCGATACTATGATACTGGGGGGGGGGGGGGGGGACATGTTAGTGTATGTGTCCGAATGATGTTTGCCGAAAGGCACAAAGGTATTATTTAAGTATTGCAGGTATGTGCATCCGAGCGACGTATGCGGAAGAGACAAAGATATTCTTTAAAGTATTACATCATCGGTCTTCAGCCGATAATGCAATACTGGGGGGACATGTTGACGTAGGTGTCCAAATAATGTTCGCCGAAAGGCACAAAGGTATTATTTAAGTACTACAGGTATGTGCATCCGAGCGACGTATGCGGAAGAGACAAAGACATTCTTTAAAGTATTACATCATCGGTCTTCAACCGATAATGCAATACTGGGGGGACATGTTGACGTATGTGTCCGGACGGCCTGTCTTGACCGGCCGTCCGAACGACATGGAGCCGTCCGGAAATACCGAAGGGCACTCGACTCATCCGGCCAGTATCACTGTAAGTAATAGGACAGGTGGCGTTTACCTTTTGACAGATGACATCTGCAGACGCCGCCGCCGCCGCCCCGAGATTTACGGGATTATGTCAGCGACATGTTCCCTGAAAACCCGGCGCCGCCATTTCAGGTATCGAGGCTGGGCACTATAAATACCCAGCTCATTTACTACTCTCAACCAACTAATTTATTAGCATTTACTTCATACTACTGTTCATAACCTTTCGGAATACAAATACTTACTCTCACGCCGGAGGTGGGTCCTGGGATAACACCCGGGGCGAGCCTAACGCGTGTTGTTGTGTGCAGATACCCGAAGGATCCTTAGTAGCCGAAGGGATCGACACACAAACCTCTCGGAAGAACCACTAGCTAGTTCAACCGAAAGGTCTTTTTTATTTGTCCGAAGTGATTGCAAGAAATTACTTCAACAAGCAACATCACGAAGAGCGCTCTTTCGTACGTGTGGGTGGACCTAAAACGGAATCCGGAACAATGATCGTATGTTTGGATGAAAATTCCACACACTAGATGACACGAATATACATTATTCAATCCAAAACACTAGACGACAATCACCACATGTGCTCTTTATTTTCTTTTTCTTAACTTGCCCAAAGTATAACTATAATAAAAAAAAATAATAATAAAAAAAAAAAAAAAAAAAAAAAAAAAACAAGAATGACCACCACCACGTTGGAGCCGCAGGTTACAAGCCAACCCCCCCCCCCCCCCCCCTCACGGTGTCTCACGCCCTCTCCACCGCCCAAATCCTATAACTTCGCAACGCTGCATAATGCTATAAATTTGTCTTTAAGTAAACCGATTTGTTTGTCAAACTATAAAATAAAATGTTGTGATTAATAAAGCGGTTTACTCCAATATGTTGTGAAAGATGTACTAAAATAAAGCGGTTCGTGTGCACCGCTGTAAGTTATTATATTTGACAAAACATTTTACTTCTAATCCTTGTGAAAGATGTATTAATGCTTCGTTTTCACTTCTATATAAAAGGATTTCTAAGCGTTGTAAAATATGAATTAAAATATAGAATAAAGTATAAATAAACATCCCAAGCGAGTATTATTTATAGTGTTGTTTTCTTCCTTTTTTTCATCAATTCTATATTAATCGCTTTAGTAAAAAAAAAAAAATACCGTTGTAATTGATTTCTGCGAGTGAAATGTGGTGGCACAGCGTGCTAACCCGGATCAGTCACGCCCCTTGATATTAGTCGGTAACACATACTCTTAACACAATAGTTATTTGGAAGAAATAATATTAAAAAGTTGGAAAAAAAGGTGCTATTCGTTAACCAAAAACGAATTGACTCGATTTTCCTAAAACCTTTCAACCCGAAAATGAACTATTTTGTAACAAATTTCTAACATCATTAGTTTATATACGATTTCATATGGTTCTTTAATTAAGCATTATCCGTCATATAGAGGTGATCATATGCATAGTGAAAATTGTTGTTTGATCTGAAGTTCTGAACTACATCTTTGTGCCCACGGATGTACATCACAGATAGTTAATTACGTTCTTTATTTATTTTATAGATGTAGAATAAAATCAACCAGTCTTTTAATATTTTCTTATTATAACACAAGAATCTATTATTTAAAATACATTGTTAGTTAGAGTTATAAGGGCTGGATCGTTCTCAATCATTTGATTTTGGGGTTGATTCGAACCATCAATTATCACCGAGATATTTGAGGTTGATTTGATCCCCCAACTCCCTCAAAAATCAACGGAGAAGACAATACGTGAATACGGAGAAGACGATACGTGAATACGTACGGAAAATATGTACTCCTACGTTAATACCAATGAAGAATAAATTAGTATGTGAAGATTGAGCTATTTTAGGTTGTAGATTAGTTTATTCGCCATCTGAAACAAAATCAAAATATTTACAAGGTATGTGGTTACGTACCAATACGTGAATACTTGATTACGTATCATTACGTAATATGCAATATACTCGACTCACTTTTTTTGAAGTGAGAAATATATGATGGAATATGACGAATTACATTACTAGACGAATATGATATAAGCTTGACATTACATGTGTGTATATCATAGTTCGTATTTGTTCAAAATCATTCACGAACTAAGAATTAAAATACAAAGAACATATTAAATGTCAAAACTATTTGGTAGGTTATTAAATTACATGCTTTTTCGTTTAAAGGAGTCACATTAAAGACTTTGAATAGACTATATAATGATATTTTAGATTGTTTTACCTAGTTTTCACTCAAAAAAAAAACAAAAAAAAAACAAAAAAAACAAAAAAAAAAAACAAATTATAGATGTTTCACAAAAATTTTAAGTTAGTTTTTGTTAGATCGACATAAACGAAAGTAAAACATGCTAAGATCACCTGGGAACTAAACTAGAGGGCATCCAGCGAAATGGTACCAGGGTGTTAAATGCAATGACGTAAAAGTAGGTACAGGAGGCTGAGTACTCGTCGAGTAATCACTACAAGATACGGTGCTGTGACGATTAAGATGGCCAACCTAGCCCAAAATCAGATTTAGCAAGTCAGCTCGGGATGAGTTTGACCAAAAAAACATAAATTTTATATTTATAATATTAATACATGGATATCATTTGTCAAGGAATAAATATCAATTTTTGAAATACTAAATGATCTGCGTCGAATGGCCGATAAAAAATAAGAGTTTTTAGAAAAGATCCAACTACCTTATTAGTTAGGGTAAGTCGGGTGTCGAACCTCAAGGAGTATTGTGGAAAGTGTTATGTTTAAATTACTTAGTTAACCTAGGCAATAAAGTAAAATCGATTGTTTGGATCTGTTTAGAAAAACGAAATTAACTAAGAAAACTGAAAGTGAAACGAATTGTAAACAATTATGAGAAAAGGTGATCTCTCCAGGATCCTAGTTAATCACTATCGCCAAGGGTTGTACGAATTGTCAATTGAAATCACATAGACATGACATGTGGTTAAAATATGATTTAGATTGTAAGTTGATTAATGGCCTAACTGAGAGCCAATAACTAGACCGATAGTGTTGATTTGATTAATTACCACTTAACAATTTACCAATTATTCATAAGATTGAAAGAACAAGACTTGCAAATTAATCAATGACCACCGATAATAAAACCGCTATGGTTAATGAAATCAAAACAAGTAATTCATTCAAATAACAATTTAAATCAAATTGTTCATATAAAACCACAATTGAAATTTGTTATTGCAAGCAGTCTCGTTGGGGAGATTGCTAGTGCAAGCAGTCTCGTTTGTTTTGAGTAATGACAAACATGTAACTTGATACATAACGTAAAATATACAAGTTACTTGTAATCTTATTTTGTCTCAACATACATTCAACACCTCTCGAGTCATCGTATGATACAACACAGGTTCGTACATGTTTGTTATGTGGCATTATGATCAAACTCTTAACAAAACATTTAGAATGTTTAAAATACGGCTAGGTCATTAAGTATTTTAAAAAGGCTTACCATTCTACTTAGAACCTCATTTCACATTTTGCATATACAAGTATTTTTACTTGTACATCATGTTTCCTAAGTTTAATAGGATAAGTACACTTTAGGTGTCAAACTAACATGATACATCTTGATAAACATATATTAGTTAAGCTAGTATATACATGCTACATGATCACTAGGATACATGTTACTTACCTATACACATTACAAGTTTACTAGGAAGAACATTACATACATTATTTCTTAATTTAGAAACTTTATTTCTAAAATATTATGATGACATCATGACATGCATCATGAACACGATCTTGGACCGATTTTGTGATATTTTGTTTAGATCTTCAAGCTAAAGGGTTGACATTTGAAGATATGGCAAGATATGGCAAGATATGGAAAGATTCTCAAATCTCTTAGCTGGCCTGACATGGCAGATCCAAATGCATACAAGGACGGATCCAATTTTTGGGATCCGCCGGATCCGCCAACTGTTGAACAATTTCCATATAAATAGAAGCCCATTGTGTGCCCATAGTTTTAAGCCACTATAACACACATTTCCTTCACTCTTTGCATACACTTAGATCAGTAGCAAACCATGTAGAATTATACATTAATCACCCTTTGCATAATGATCATAATGTTACTAACTTTCATTATGTTGTAAGTATACACTGTTGATGATCCTGTGAAGCAAGCTCAAGATCATGAGTCATCATCCATAGCATACTTCCTGATCTACCAAGAATGTTAGAAGATCTTCAAGGCATTATCCACCATAGCATTCCAACATATGAAGATTCAAGGCCACTTGACATCCTCAGTGATTGAAGACTTCTTATTTGAGAAGTTCATGTAGATTACTCATGCATATATGAAGATCCTTTACATCAAGTTTAGGGAGCTTGTGATCTTCATACATTGAAGGCTTCCGATCAATGGAAGTTCATGTAGATTAGGCATTCATATCCATGATACACTTATGTTATGGATCATTGTTGTAACCATCATTGTATCACAATCCATTCATACTAGATTAGGTGGTTTATGTGTTTGTGCCATAAAACACAAGGTTTCTATGTTCGGCCATAAAACATAACGGGAGTGGTTGAACCCTTGTTAAAGAACCAATGGGAGTGGTTGTACCCTTGTAAAGAAATCGATATCTAGCTTAGTGTCGGCAATTGTATAAGCGACGATGGGAGTGGTTGAACCCTTGTAAAACAACCAACGGGAGTGGTTGTACCCATGTAAAGAACCCGGTGTTTAGCTTAGTACCGAAAAAAGTGTAAGCGACGATTGTAAGGTTTTCTCCCCCAAGAATGGAGCTTGTTGATCTAGTGAAGTAACTCTCGAGTTGGGTACTCGGGGAGTGGAGTAGGGCGGAGAGGAGCTCCGTGACCGAACCACTATAAATCATCGTGTTCGGTTTGCGTTTTCTTTTACTTATCTCTTTACTTTTATATTTGCATTATGTGATTGATTGTTGTGTGACTTGTTGATAATACTTGTGTGACAACATGTTTTAACTTATGCAAGTTAGAAACATCTTTCATATTAGAACAAGCTTAAACGGACATTTGATACAACAAGTTTTAAGATTTTAAAACGGGAACGTATTCACCCCCTCCCCTCTACGTTTTCACAATTGGTATCAAAGCTACGTGGCTCTCATTTTCAAAACAAATGGTTTTTAAAATAGAGTACGATCCATGTATCAAATTACCTTTGAAGCGGAATATAATATGAAAAATGTTTCGCTGAGTATACTTAGAAATTTTGTTATTAAATATTACTTTGTATACAAGCTTGAAGATGTCTTTGGAAAATCAAAAGAAAAGATTTCTTAAAAAGATTAAGTGTCAAATTGTGTGCGTAAAGCTAATTTACGAAAAACACGGGTTTTAAAGGAACGTTTGGATTAGCTAATAATTTAGTTGAAAAATCTCTTCGTAAATGTTTAGATAAGTCACATAATTAGAAATGTTGTTAAATATGTGTATTATATGTTTAATATTAAGTCTAGCAAATCCTACACGTTTTCTTTATGTCAAAATACGAGTTTAGGAGAATCTGTCACAGACACCCACGGATACCTTTGTTACAAAGGGCGGATCCCTCAAAAAGGATCCGCCAGATCCGTCTGTTCAGTATGCAGTTTTTGTCAAACTTCAAAAAATCATAACTAATTAACCGTAAGTCCGTAGAAGTCGTGCCACCGATCATTTTGAAGGGAATTAAGTCTACTTTCATTTAAAAATACTCTTAAGACCTGAATCTAATTTCAAAATGAGTGAAATAAATCAAATGATACAATGTGTCCAAAATATTAAGTTTCATTTCAACACAGTAACTTAAACTTTTGAGTCAGGCAATGTAAATTGGTATCCTTTGAACATTGATAGGATTTCTTTTGAAACTAAAGAATTTGGTTTCTCTCTCTAACTCAAAACGAAAAACTTACAAATAAGCATTTATGGTTTAAGTGAAAGTTACCATATATATTGTCCCTTTTGGTTCTTAACATATAATTTAACTAAAAAATGCTCATAAATTAGTTGATAAAAAATATATATATAATAAAACTATAAAAGGGTAAATGTTACTAATAGATGTTCAATTTTTTTTAATAAAACTTGACATACAAAATTTAGATTTATCTAAAAATGTTATACGTAGAAAATGCTCGTAAATTAGTTGATCAAAAATATATATTATAAAAGGTTAATTACGAAAATGGTAGGTGAAAAAAAACTTTTTCAAATTGTGGTATGAAAATAATGGCTATTCCCAAAAGAGTCATATGCGAATCCACAAAAATTGTGACACGTGTCCACTATTTTAACATTAAAGTAGAGTGGTTAGGTGGGGTTCGTGGGGGTTTGACTGATTAAATGACTAATATACCCATTTCCTCCTTATACAAAACCATCAACATCTCAGATCTAAAACTCACCACTAAAACTCAGATCTAGATCAATTTCCCCATCCATATCTTCTTATGTTCGCACATATATAAAATTTCCTCCACATCCAAACTCAAATATAAAATTTCGCACATGATTTAAAATAATGTGGATGGGTTTTTTTATAAATAGAATCTGCAAATATAAAATTTCCCCATCCAAACTCAAATATAAAATTTCCTCCACATGATTTTAACAACAGAATCATGTTACATAGAGGAGCAGATGGAGCTGTTCTTCAACTCGTAACATTTGCCATAAAAAGTACTCAAAGATTTTGATTTGGTGGCATGTGGAAACCGTGGAGGAGGGGTGAATACGTTTCCATTAAAAAACTTAAAACTTTTTGTATCAAACGCCCGATCAAGTGTGACGCAATATGAAAAGTGTCAACTATGGTCATATAACATCTAGAGATGAATATAGTAAACTACAACACAAGCACAATCAAATCATGACACACACTTAATCAACATAACATAAGCAACTAGCCACACAAATATAAATGCAATGCAAATATAAATATAAAGCAATAAAGAATGAAATGAAAGTAAAGAGATAAGTAAGAAGGCGCAAACCGGTCACGGTGATTTATAGTGGTTCGGTCACGAAGCTCCTCTTCGCCCTACTCCACTCCCCGAGTACCCAACTCGAGAGTTACTTCACTAATCAACAAACTCCCTTTAGGCGGAGAAAACCGTACACGTTGCTTAACTTGTTTTCCGACACTAAGCTAGATGTCGAGTGCTAATCTTAGCTAGCACCAATCTACCACGATCTACCCGATCTACACCATACACGTCGCTTATCCTATTTCCGACACTAAGCTAGATGTCGAGTGCTAATCTTAGCTAGCACCAATCTACCACGATCTACCTGATCTACACCATACACGTCGCTTATCCCATTTCCGACACTAAGCTAGATGTCGAGTGCTAATCTTAGCTAGCACCAATCTACCACGATCTACCCGATCTACCCTTGATCCACATGATCAATCACACAAGCCCAATGGCTTCAAGAGATCTCCAAGATCTCGACAAGATCACAATGATCTTCCCTCACAAACTCTCAAAAGAAAAATGATCTTGATGTATGCTATGATACAATCAAGAATGTAACAAATGTTACAAGACCTAACAACTACAACTCTTGTATCTTCTTGGATACCTTGAGTTCTTCTCTTGCAAATGAAGAGGAATGATAACACTTTGTATCTACTTGGATACTTTGTGTTCTTCTCTTGCTAATCAAGAGGGATGACAACACTTTGTATCTACTTGGATACTTTGTGTTCTTCTCTTGCTAATCAAGAGGGATGACAACACTTTGTATCTACTTGTATACTTTGTGTTCTTCTCTTGCTAATCAAGAGGAATGAAGAGGATCACTTGAATGTATGATTGGATCACTCTTAAACAAACTAAGACTCTCCAAATGATCAAAGAAAGTCATCTAAGTGAGGAGGGATTAGACCAGAGAAAAAGGACTGGAAAAATCAAGTTGGAAGTGTGAAATGGTCCACTATTTATAGGCAAAGAAAAATCTAGCCGTTACGTACGGACGGCTCCGTTAAATACCCTACGGCTCCGTTAACTTTAACGGAACCGTGGAGCCGTCGGTGTCGAAAACGCTCCAGACGCTCCAAATTTTGTCTTTTAGTGGTGAAGGTTTATTTGGGGAAGTTTGGAGCTATTTTTGGGGGGGGGGGGGGAAATAGCTGTTACTAATTCAAAATAATTTGAAATGATTTTTTCAAATAAAACATTTCTTTTTAATTCAAAAATAATTTGTAAAACGTATTTTTGAAAAATGTTTTGTCACATTTATAAAAATGTGAAGTTTAGAAAAATATAACCCTTTAATCATTTGTCAAGTAGTAGATTTGTTTGTCAATACCTTGAGTGATTTACGTCGGCATGGAAATCTATGACTTTGTTGAAGCATACTTGAGGCGTCGAGAGATGTTGATGTAAGTATGCATTGATGATTTGTGTTTACAAGTAACTTGCACATTTTACGTTATGTATTACAAGTTACATGTTTGTCATTATTAAAACCGAAGAAATCGTTTAGTTTAAATATCATAATATTTGCACTAACATGGTGGCATGTTAATGAATCATCAACCAAGAACTTATAAGCTGAAGTTTTGTTGAAGACATATGTTTGTTTTTGCTGCTACTGCTGTCTTTGGGACATATGTTAAGGACACGAATTGGGTTGTGTTTTTTGGATCTTGGTTGGGTTTTAGGGGGTGTTTGGATTGGTGCACACCAAGTGTTTGATGAAATGTTTGAATGAGAATTTTTTTTTTGATCTCGTGTAATTGATACAGAAAATTTATAGTTTTATTCTTATCTTTTGTAATTGATATATATGAATTGTAGTCTTCAGAAATTGATCCATGATGAGATAGTTTGATGTTTTTCATTTAAGTTTTAGAAGTTTGATTGATTGATTGTGAGAGTTGAGAAGTTTGATTTATTAGGTGAGGCTTTCGTTGAAGATCTTTTTTTTTTTTTTTTTTTTTTTTTTTTTTTTTTTTTTTTTTTTTTTTAATGAAGATCTGGGTTTTGGATGAAGATCTGGGTTTTTTATGAAGATCTGAGTTTGTTCGCACATTCGCACATCTATTGTTCGCACATCCGTTGTTCGCACATTCGCACATCCGTTGTGCAAATGTGTGAATGTGAAATTGGTATTTATTTATATTTAATAGAAGGGTAAATTTGTCATTTAACCAAAAATTCAAAGTCAAACCCCCACCAACCTCACCTAACCACCGTACTTTAATGTTAAAATAGTGGACACGTGTCACAATTTTTGTGGATTCGCACGTTCGCACATTCGCACATGAGACTTTTGGGAATAGGCATTATTTTCATACCACAATTTGAAAAAGTTTTTTTTCACTTACCATTTTCGTAATTAACCCTATTATAAAAGTTTAAATGTTATTAAAAGATGTTCAAATTATTATAAAACTTGACATACAAATGCAGATTTATGTAAAAATGGGTTTTATTAACATTTTTTTGGAGAATACTTAGAATTTTATTAAAAAATAAAATGAAATAAAACTATAGATAATGACGTGATAATGTATGTGAACTTTCATGCATTATGACTGTTCACGAACCGAGCCGAATCGAGCGGGCCTTTGCTCGTGCTTGGCTCGTTTACAAACCGAACCGAGCGAGCATTTTTCAAGCGTTTTTTTCGAGCAAGCGTCGAGCGGAGAGTAATTTGGACAACCATAAAATTGAGATGTTTCCTTCAATGTTTCCGTTCTCGGGTGACAACTAAGGTCGAACTGTCCGATGATGACACTAATATTGAGGTCCGATTGTCTAAAGATGAGACTTAGGTTGAGGCTGGTGAGGCGATGAGCATACTGTAGAGAACAATATATTGTCGCACTGTGGCGTAGGGTGATATAAAGCGACGATTAGCGACGGACGACTAATAACATAAAGAAGTCAAAACTGTCACTTCACGACTTAGGTTTTACTATTAAACAAAGTGTTAAATTTTTATTGGATTAAGCGATGCATATATTAGGCCAAATGTTCTGTATAAAGCTATAAATATTACTGTGATTTGTGTGTACGTATATAATTATATATATAGTAAATAAATAATAATTTATTCAACCGAACCGAGCCGAGCCGAGCTTTACTCGTGCTTGGCTCGTTTACAAACCGAACGGAGCCGATTGGCTCATTTACAACCGAACGGATGATCAAGCGAGCATTTATCGAGCGTTTTCTGAGTGAGCAGCGAGCGATATAAACAACCCTATGATGCATAAACATAAAAAGTACATGATGCATCATAAACGAGTGTGTGAATTGTCATGAATGACTAGACACTTATTTTTAATTACCAGATAATATTCTTCTAAATATAATAAAGGAAAGTTTAAGAGAGTGAGAGAAACGTCCAAGTATAAATGTTATTTTATGTTAGTAACGATAAGCCATATTGGTAAAAATTATTGGGTGCGACCGGAGCCCACCAATCATGGTGTTTAGTCTTCTCCACTAAGCTATCGTCATGATCTTTAGATGTTCTTTTAAAAAGAAAATTATTTTTTGGGTAAAGACCATAAAATAACAACGTACTTTCTCCAATTTACCGAGATGAGACACGTACTTTTTTATCAACATTTAAGCCAACGAAACTATCAAGTATTGTTCCGAATTCCGATATCAACAAAAAGTTGTATAAATAATTAAATAATACTTGAAATGACTATATTACCCTTGTCTTCTTAATAGACTCCACTGCCTCTCTAATTAGATAAGATTAATAGAGCTTATCTCCCTCATCTCTCTCTCTCTACACAGCCTCACCCACTCTTCTCCTTCTCTCTTGATAACTGTCTCTCCACCGCCTCGTTTTACCGCCACCACACCATCACAAGCTGCCATCATCATCCAATTTTATTGAAGATCCAAGGTTGTGGTGTCATTTGGGGTTTTAAATCATGTTCTTTGGCTCTCGTTTGGCTCGAGATAACCACCACAGCCACGCCACCACGCATCTCTTTTATCTCTTTCTCCTTCTCGTTTAATTTGGTAAGTCAAATGGATCTAAACTCGTATTTATTAAATTTTTGTTAATAAAGATTTATTAATGTTTTCGTGGAATTAAGATTTGAATAAAAACGTTTTTAACAAATTATCTAGCGGTTGAAATCAATTAAAAATGGTGTTTGAGACTTGTTTGGATTCGGTTCGGGTCAGACCCACTGGGTCTCGGTTCAACAACAACCCGCATAGGGATTGTTTGGTTCGTTTATATATATATATATATTTTTTTCTTTCGCTTATTTGATAAGCTATTACTAATTTGGTTAAATTTGTTTAAGCTTATTTTGGGACGAGAGCTTATTGATGGTTTTGGGTTTGGTTCGATCCATCCCACAGTTGTGTTTGGATCTGTTTGTTTTGCTCGGACCAACAGAAGCCAATGTCTGTGTTGGTTTTGTGTTTTGTTTCTGGTTCGAGTGAGACACCCACCAGGGGTGCGTTTATCTTGGTTTGGAAGACTAAGCTTTAGCTAAACTACAAGGACCTGTTTGTCATTTCATCAAAGTTGTTTCTGCTGATTTAAGTTATAAGGGAGCTAAGTGATAATAATGAAGAGTTGAAGGGCTAAAGTATTTTTATTGAAGACTTAGCTATAAAAGGAACAATACAGCCTATAGCTTCATAATTGGTTGTAATCTCTGTGTGTTTTCTATATCTCTTCTCTCTCGTTTCTGTAAAGAAGAGAAACCCTAGTTTGTGTAATCATCTTATATTTGTTTCTGTATTGTAAAACACTTACTGCTATTTCTTTATCAATTGATATTAATAAAAGAGTGAGCCAAGGAGAGGTTGGCTGGGTTCATTCTAATCAGTTTGTTTAAATCTTGCTTTGGTTTATAAATTTCTACATGGTATCAGAGCCAGGTTGGCTCTATACCGAAGCAATTAACGTGTTTTTGAAAGTTTTTGAAAATTAGGGTTTCTCTAAAATTTGGGGGTTTCGATCTACTTGTTTAGATCTTAGTGTTTTGGGGGTTTTACGGTGTTCTTGTTATCAGATCTTGTAGATCTGAATGTTAATTGGATTTTCTCAAAAATTAGGGTTTCTTGATATTTGGGGGTTTTCTGATCCTGCTAGTTCTTTAGTTAATTACTTCTTGATTTTGTAATCTTGTGAGTTTATTAACTTTAGGAGTGTGTCAATTTGATTTTTTAATCAAATTCATCAAAATTAGGGTTTACTGTATCAAACCCTAGTTCAGGTTAATTGTTTGATTCTATTGTTACGTCTGACAGTTTTTTGATTCTAATTTCAAGGTTCTTGAAATTAAAATCAAAAGCCCTAAAAATTGGTTTTAGGTATTTTTTATGTCAGATTGTTATATTTCAATTGAATCCTATTATTCACTGTTTGTTTGTTTATTATTTTCAGGTATTTCCGCTGTGCTGGTTGGTTGGTTGGATCTTCTTGATCCTTGTTTACTGATTGTGGAAGCTTGCGTGCACTGTAACTACCTCTCACACCCTTTCTTTAGTTTTTTTTCTTAGGATTTTTCTAGGATTGCATGTGGTGAAGAGTAGATTAAGGGATTGTGAAGTTGAGATTGATTGGGATTACTTGTGGTTGAGGAGATATAAGGTGTTGGTGTTTGTTTTTTGTGTTGGTTTGTTTGTTTGTTTTTTCTTGTCTGTTTGTTTACTGTGCTTGTTGTGTTTATTTTTTGACTGTTTAAAATGGCTGATGATGATGATAAGAATAAAGAAATTGGTGGTAGTAGTGAGTTAAAATTGGACATATATGACCCATTGTATTTGCACCCTCAAGACATTGGTGCTCAGTTGATTACTTTCAAACTTGAAGGTACTGAGAACTATAAGGTCTGGTCTGCTGCTGTGCAGTTGGCTCTACACACTAGAAATAAACTTGGTTTTATAAATGGAAAATGTGTTAGAAATCCTACTGATGTTCTATATCAGACACAGTGGGATAGGTGTAATTCTGTGGTGTTGTCTTGGATTCTTGGTTGTATTTCACAAGACCTTTATAAAGGTCAAGTGTTTTCTGTGAATGCTAAATCTGTTTGGGATGAATTGAATGAAACTTATAATAAACAAGATGGTTCTGTGATCTATAACCTGCATCATAAGATATATACCTTAACTCAATCTGGTATGAGTCTTTCTGAATACTATCATGAGTTTAATGCATTATGGAGGCAATTTGACTCACTTGTTGATTTGCCCTCTTGTGTTTGTGACACTGCTCCCAAATTGAAAAAGCATACAGACCTTCTTAGGCTAATGCAATTTCTTATGGGATTAGATGATAGTTTTAGTGCTGTGAGAAGTCTCATTCTCGCTACTGAGCCTCTACCAGATGTTAAATCTGCTTTTGCCACCTTGTCTAGAGATGATTCTCACAGAAATAGTCAAGTGGCTTCTAAATCTGTTAAAACTGGATCTGCTGCTTTTGCAGCTAGGCCTAATAATGGTAATACTCAAAATAATAATTGGAACACTAATAAATTTGGTAATAACAATAATAGAAGATTTGGCAGGGTGTCAAATCTCGTGTGTAAACATTGTAATATGAATGGTCATACTATTGATAGGTGTTTTGAGCTTGTGGGTTATCCACCTGGTTTTGTTAAGAAAGGGAATAATGCTAATCATGTGTCTGAAAATAGAACTGATCCTAGTAAGAGTACCACTCATACTCTTACTAGTGATCAGTATCAGAGATTAATGGCTTTACTTAGTGGTACAGGTGATACTAGCAAGGCTCATGCTAGTGTTGCAGGTACTGTTGTGACTTCTAATTGTGTTATAAGTTTTTTTACTTGTAGATTTGATCGGTTACAATCAAGTCATTATTTTTCCTAGGAAACACAAGTGAGGTATGTGTAACCCGGGTCGTTATCCCCGATGAGAGTTGAATGGAATTTGTGCAATCGGGTTTGTGAATCGTGTTTGAGATATAAAAATTTTAGAGATTTTGGATTTGGATTACAACTACGTAAAACAACAAATAGGCTAGGAAATAAAAACAATTACAACTAGAAACAATTAACGTAAATAAATAAAACGTGAATAAAATACACGAATAAAAACGTGAAATAATGAAGTACTAAACCTAAGGGTACAAATGTAATAAAAACTACTTTTATAAAAGAAAATAAAAGTCTACAAAAGTTTAGGGACCAAAGTGCAAAAATTAAAACTTTAAAAATACTAAAAACAAAGGCAGGGGCCAAATGGTACTTTTCTAAAACTTACTTTAAACTAAAAATGATTTTAAGACAAAGACAAGGACCAAAATGGATTAAACTGAAACTTAGTGGACTGACTTGTAAACTTTAAAAATTAAAAACGATTTTGAAACAACAAACTGCCCAGGTTCGAACCTGGGCAACTACACTTTGTTAAAACTATATTTTTTTTTTTTTTTTTTTTTTTTGTTTTCCTTTTTTATAACTCAAAAAGCAATAACTAACAAGAATTTGTGTAACTGAAAATTATCTTTGAAACTAAACAACAAGCTCAAATTAACTGCTTAACTAATCAGTAAAAAAAAAGAACAGAACCCATTTTTACCCATAAGATCCTGTGCTAAACACCTTCTAAAAAAAAACTGTCTTACAAATTTTTTCAATAGAAACTTTCAAGTAGGCTATGAAACTGACAAACTATTGTTTACCTAACTTAATTTAACCACTAACAAGTAATGTTCAATCCTGAGTAAGCACTAGATAGCAGATGAGCTAAAAACAGATTTAAACCAAAAGAACTCAAAACGGAAATTAAAATCCAAATCCTACTTAAACAGATAATCTCCAAACAAGTGATTAAAAATTTCCAAACAAGTGATATCTAACAATATCAAGCATATTCAACTAACAATAACTAATTAGCAGCTATCATCTCTAAAGCATCACAGATCAAAATATACCCTTAAAAATCATAAACTCAGGACACAAACTCCTTCAACTTAATAAGCAGTGACTAAAGAAAAATATATTTTTTTCTTTTTTTTTTTTTTTAACCTAAGAACAACTACACCAACTTATCAAAGTAAGTAGCAACACTAATTAATTAAGCAGGAATGAAGCAGTAAGCTAAGCAATTAAAACTGACTTATATTAAAATAAAGAGTAAACTTACAACCGAATTGACAATTACAAATCAAACTACTAGATAAAATTAACCTACTGCTTAATGAAAATTACAAATAAAAACATACCTAATTTTAAAGCTAAAATTAATCCTGCCTCCAAATGAGACTATCCTACCCTATTTTATACTACTAAGAAGAAAAAAAAATAAAATACTCCGGTCCCTCTTCTTGTGTTTCTTCTGTGAGAGAAGGCTTCACAAAATAGTACTTGTGCTTCTTTGCTGACTTTCCCCACCGTTGGATTAAATAAAAATGATCACAGCCCTCAATCTTGGTCTTAGCATCCACTAACTCACACGGATAGGTGAGGTGGCTGATGGGGAGGTATAAGGGGAAGGGTTTTGGTGTTGGGGAGAAGAGAAGTGGGTAAAATGATGAAAGTTTTGGGGAGAGGAGTGGATAGTGATGGTTGTTCCTCGTGATTGTGCTTTGGCTGCTTGTGTTCTTGGCGGGATAGGGAAGAAAACAAGATTAGGGATTTTGACTTGTGAATTGGGGGTTTGACTGGGAATGGCTTATCTGCGTATTGTTTTATTATTATTAGAAGTGGGCGGGTCGGGGGTTTTGATGGGCTGTGTTTTAGTTAGAGATAGATGGGGTTGGGCCAAAGGGTGGATGGGTTTGTGGGTTAAAGGTCCGGTTGGGGTTAGTTTAATTCTTTTGGATCCGGTTTGTTAGTTCTTTGTTTAGGATAGATACCAAGGACCAAAGTTGTACTTTATGAAACCTCAAGGACCATTCTTGTAAATCTTGAAACTGCAGGGACCTGAGTTGACATTTCACCAAAATATTCCAAGTGACCAAAAATGCCAAGCTTATTATTCCGAGGACCAAAAATTTATTTTTTTACTATTTTTTTTATTTTTTAAAAGCTTGAGGGACTAGACTTGCCATTTGCAAATTTTATTTGTTTTTAAATCGTTTTCAATCATTTTGCATATGGAATACACAAAAAACACATCTCAAAGATATTTTTAACATTATTTGATCGTTTTAAAGTGTTTTTGGTTGTTTTGACTCGAAAATTGGACGAAAAGATATGTGTAAAACGACACATATCAAATCCCCCACACTGAGTAATTGCTAGTCCCTAGCAATTTTTTATGAAAAGTTGATGGATGTATCTCTTTACCAGAAGCCATCACCTCTGGAGTAGCCAAATGTTTCAGTTCAAGTAAGAACTATGGTACACTGATAACCATATGATTTTGAGCAAATCACCAGCTGCCAACGGATTTGATTTGTCTTTACCAGAAGCCGTTTGCTTCTGGACTAGCCAACTCTTAGATAAAACCACTTATTATCTTTGGTGAGCTGATGACCAATTATGGTTTTCCAACTGCCTTTACCACAAGCCATAATCTTGCGGGCTAGCCAACTCTTCATCTTTTTAGGATATGGTGAGTCGAATACCATACAATTTTTGGCAAATTGTAAGCCGTAAACGGATTTGATATATCTTTACCAAGAACCGTTTGCTCTTGGATTAGCCAATCCTTTTGTGTGTTAGACATGGTGGACTGATAACCATTTGTTGTGTAAGTGCAAAACACTTACACCAAAAAAAAAAATTTTGGCCAAAAACGGGGGAATTAGATGGTATATATACGTGATTAAATTCGTGAGAATTCCCCCACACTAGAAATGAATATTGTCCTCAATATTCAAAGTACCGGCTGTTATGCCGAAACTGAGAACGTAAAAGGAAAATATTACGGGCCATTTATTTTATTTTTGTTTTTGCAAAATTTTTTTTTTTTTTTTTTTTTTTTTTTTTTTTTTTTTTTGAAATTTATGTACAACATCGGGGGCATCTCCCCCACACTAGGGTGGTAGAAAGTAGAAAGAAGTCAGAAATATGGGTGAAAACCCATATGGTGTGCTACTGTTTTTGTTAACCGAGTCGCTAGCTTGACTCGACCCCGAATTCATTTGTCCATGGGGAAGCAAGTGGAAACCAATCTCAATCGGACTTTCATTCAAATTGTTTGGATAAACATTTGAACATGAGAAAGTTCCACACCGATGAGATAAAACCCGCGGTATTTCAATAGAAGAAACTATTAAGGGTGATACCGGGGTCAAATATGGTGTCCTCATTCCCGTAGGAGAAAAGGGAAAGAGCAATCACACCATATGTGATGAAGAGAAGCAAGATTTTTATGATTATCATGTAAAACTCTTCATCATAAGAAGCATCATCGGCTTCAACGGGAGGGAGGGTTGGGATAAAATCTTCAAGAAGTAAATCTTTGAACATTCCTCCCCCCACACTAGAATCATCCTCCAGATCAAAACAAAAATGATCATATTCAGGAGGAGATATCAAATGAGGGAGTTCAACTGAGAACTCCTCATGATATCGATCATTTTTATCAAAATGAAATACATCATACTCGGGAAGAGACATATAAGAATGGGAAGTGGTATTTACACTTCCCGTCTCTTCCAAATGATCGATATCAAAACGAAAGGCTTCATAAACCGAGAGTGAATAATCCGGATGAGGAGTGGGATTGCCACTTCTCTCCTCTTGATCATTAAACACAAAACTCTCTAATTCGGGAAAAGCATCCTCGAGCTCGAGCTCGGAAGGATAAGACGGCTTTTCCACAACAACATCATCCTTTGGGGGGAGAACAAACAATGGTTCATCAAAAATCATTTTTTCTAAAATCGGGCTATCTCCCCCCGGATCAACATCGGGCTCAACAATTTGAGCATCAAACAAGAAAACCTCGAACTCTTCTTTAGAAATATCACTTTCCTCAAATGGAGGAGAAGAGTCGGAAATGAGTGATGTGGAAGTAAGAGTGGGATTTTTGGCAATATCAATACGACAAACCGATTCTGAAGGTGGGGCAAGTGGTGTGCTCTTAGAGCTAGCAGTTTTTACCACTTCCGTTGTATCTTCCGATTCGTGTTCATCGTAATCAAAAATACTCTTAATTTCCGTATTACAACTTTTGAACCATTCACTTGAACCAGGGGCTATGTTCATTGCTTTGAGCTCAGAACGTTTTTGTGCAACACTTTTGACCGTGAATCTTGAAAGTTTTGAATCAATTTTTTCAGATTTTTTATCAATAGTAGCAACGTTGCAATTAGACCCCTGATTAATGTTGAACGTGATCTCTTCATTTTCAACACGAATGGTTAATTCTTCGGCGTACACATCAATAAGAGCACGACTCGTTCTTAGAAAAGCTCTACCCAAAATGAGTGGAACTCGTGGATCGGCATCAAAGTCTACAACAACAAAATCTGTGGGAAATTGGAACTTTCCCACTTTCACGACAACATCCTCGGCTATTCCAAGCGGATAAGTAGTGGTACGATCCGCTAGCTCGAGTGTCATGCACGTGGATGTAAGCTTTGGAAGAGATAGTTTTTCCCATATCGAGAGTGGCATGAGGTTAATACTTGCGCCAAGATCGGCCAAGGCGGAGCATTTCACCATCCCCGAGAAATCACACGGGATTAAGAACTTGCCGGGGTCTCCAAGCTTTTCGGGAAGCTTCTTGAGGATGACCGCCGAGCATTGCTCGTTTAATGGGGTTTTTGCCATATCGACTAACTTATCCTTGTTGCTTAACAACCCTTTGAGTGTAGTTGCAAACTTTGGCATGAGAACGAGAGCATCAGCAAAGCTTATGTCGAAGTGCATCTCATTGAAGATTTGGAAGAACTTTTCCATTTGTGCATTGTTTTTCTCTTTAAGCTTTTGATCATTAAGCCTTGAAGGATATGGTATTGAAGGCTTTGGATTTGTCTTCGGAACATCGGGTTCCGGAATTGGGGTTGGGATTACCGAAGGTTGGACGTGTGCGGTACTTCGTGAGCTTGTGGAATGCACCTTGTCCGTTGTCTCCTCGGTCTCAATTTCAACTACCTTTGGAGGAAGAGAAGAAGAGGTAGTTGGAATTTTGGGTCCATCATATTGGACACCACTCCTTGTTGTGATCGCCTTCACATCGCCCCTCGGGTTAGCGATCGTGGTGCTAGGAAGAGTTCCTGAGCCCGAGGGTCGATCATTTAAAGACTTTCTGATTTCATTTATTTGAGTGGCCATCAACCGATTGGTTTCATTTTGGGATATCATGAATTGCTTCAATAATTCCTCCGTGGACGTTTGATTTTGGTTTAAAACTTGGTCTTGATTAAAATTTTGTCCACGGTTTTGAACATTTCCCAAATTTTGATTGAAATTTTGACCACGGTTTTGATTTCCTTGAAAACCTTGGTGATTACCTTGGTTGTGAAAACCTTGATTTTGGAAACCTTGGTTTTGGAAATTTTGGTTCACCCGACCTTGGTTTTGGTTAAATTGGGCATTTCGGTTTTGCCCATTTGGATTTTGGGGGTTGAAACCAGGTGGTCCAAGATAATTGTTGGAGCGATAGCTTAGAAGATTACGGTCTCCTTGGGGTTGGTAAGAATTACCTCCCGAATTGTAGGATCCCGAAGCAGCATAAACGCTCTCTTGAGTGTTGCCATGGGTGGCTGGACACTCGAAATATGGGTGTGGACCACCACATGTTACACAGCTTTGATTCACCACATTTGCTTGTTGAGTTTGGTTTTGAAGATTATTTTGATGTAGCCTCAAAACAGCAGTGGATAAATCATCCATTCTTTTAGTGAGTGAAGCTATCTCGGATGAAGAGTCGGTAGTGATAGATTTAGATGACTCATTCCTCTCAGCGGAGGAATCCCAATAATTGTGGTGGGCGGTCATGTTTTCAATTAAATCATAGCACTCTTCGGGTCGCCTTTTCATAAAGGTACCACCGGCCGCAGCATTGATCGTTTCACGATGTCGTAATGTTAAACCATTATAGAATGTGTCTATTATGGTAACAAGCAACATATTATGATTAGGACATCGATCAATAGATAGCTTATAACGTTCCCAAGCTTCGAATAAAGATTCATCGGGAAGCTGGCGAAAGTTGCTTATATCATTCCTCAATTTCGTCACCATTGATGGTGGGAAATATTTTGCCAAGAATTTTGAAGTCATTTCATCGAAACTATGAATTGAATTCTTGGGAAGACGATCAAACCAAGCGGTGGCATGATGCGTCAATGAATAAGGAAAAAGATACAAGCGAAGGGCGTCATCGGTGACACCTTGTTGTTTCATGCTTTGGGTTACCGTGATGAATTTATCGAGATGCTTGTTTGCATCTTCACCCGGTAAACCGTGAAATTGGCACGAAGTTTGGACTTGTTGGATCATATGATGTTTAAGTCCAAAATCCGCGGCTTGGATATTGACGGGAGCAATAGGTCCGCCCCGTCCTTGCATGGTCGGTTGGCACAACTCCTCCATCGTTCGGAGATCGGGAGCTGGCCCATTATTACCCGCGTTATTATCAGCAGCCATATTCTCAACGTCTTGAAAATCAAGACGTCGATTTCGGCGAATAATTCTTTCGGGATTAGAAACGGGTGAACAAAGATTGGGTGTGGAAGAACGGGTGCTCATGCACCAATAAAACAACAAAAGTTTAAAAACAAATTTTTGAAAATGAAAATCTTTTTTTTCTCTTCTTTTTTCTTTTTTTTTTTTTTTTTTTTTTTTTTTTTTTTTTTTTTTTTTTAAGGATAGTTACACAATATTTTTTTGTGATCGATTCGTCAATCGAAACTCGTTTCTCACAAAATTACTCGCAGAGTGGCGGAGAAGCAAAGGTGGGCAATAAATGCTCCTTAAAAACCCGCCTCTTTCGGTTTGTCAATTTAATGTCAAACCATCCTTAAACCACTTGTATAGGTTGTAATTTCAAGATAATCCGAAAAACAATTAACTCACGATTCGTTTTGTTGGAAATTCGGAATGGTTTACAACACTTCAAAGAAGTGAGGATGTTTATTTTATTTTCTTTTGTTTTTGTAAACACCTTAGACAAAGTGTTTGTTTGGAGGTTTTTTTTTTTTTTTTTTTTTTTTTTTTTTTTTTTTTTTTTTTTTAACAAATATACACAAATATACTATAAACCTTCACAAAGAAAGCTTATAAAACACGATTTGACAAACGAGATTTTAAAAATTCGCTACAGCCCTCCCCGGCAGCGGCGCCAAAATTTGATCGGTTAAAATCAAGTCATTATTTTTCCTAGGAAACACAAGTGAGGTATGTGTAACCCGGGTCGTTATCCCGATGAGAGTTGAATGGAATTTGTGCAATCGGGTTTGTGAATCGTGTTTGAGATATAAAAAATTTTAGAGATTTTGGATTTGGATTACAACTACGTAAAACAACAAATAGGCTAGGAAATAAAAACAATTACAACTAGAAACAATTAACGTAAATAAATAAAACGTGAATAAAATACACGAATAAAAACGTGAAATAATGAAGTACTAAACCTAAGGGTACAAATGTAATAAAAACTACTTTTATAAAAGAAAATAAAAGTCTACAAAAGTTTAGGGACCAAAGTGCAAAAATTAAAACTTTAAAAATACTAAAAACAAAGGCAGGGGCCAAATGGTACTTTTCTAAAACTTACTTTAAACTAAAAATGATTTTAAGACAAAGACAAGGACCAAAATGGATTAAACTGAAACTTAGTGGACTGACTTGTAAACTTTAAAAATTAAAAACGATTTTGAAACAACAAACTGCCCAGGTTCGAACCTGGGCAACTACACTTTGTTAAAACTATATATTTTTTTTTTTTTTTTTTTTGTTTTCCTTTTTTAACTCAAAAAGCAATAACTAACAAGAATTTGTGTAACTGAAAATTATCTTTGAAACTAAACAACAAGCTCAAATTAACTGCTTAACTAATCAGTAAAAAAAAAGAACAGAACCCATTTTTACCCATAAGATCCTGTGCTAAACACCTTCTAAAAAAAAACTGTCTTACAAATTTTTTCAATAGAAACTTTCAAGTAGGCTATGAAACTGACAAACTATTGTTTACCTAACTTAATTTAACCACTAACAAGTAATGTTCAATCCTGAGTAAGCACTAGATAGCAGATGAGCTAAAAACAGATTTAAACCAAAAGAACTCAAAACGGAAATTAAAATCCAAATCCTACTTAAACAGATAATCTCCAAACAAGTGATTAAAAATTTCCAAACAAGTGATATCTAACAATATCAAGCATATTCAACTAACAATAACTAATTAGCAGCTATCATCTCTAAAGCATCACAGATCAAAATACCCTTAAAAATCATAAACTCAGGACACAAACTCCTTCAACTTAATAAGCAGTGACTAAAGAAAAATATATTTTTTTCTTTTTTTTTTTTTTTAACCTAAGAACAACTACACCAACTTATCAAAGTAAGTAGCAACACTAATTAATTAAGCAGGAATGAAGCAGTAAGCTAAGCAATTAAAACTGACTTATATTAAAATAAAGAGTAAACTTACAACCGAATTGACAATTACAAATCAAACTACTAGATAAAATTAACCTACTGCTTAATGAAAATTACAAATAAAAACATACCTAATTTTAAAGCTAAAATTAATCCTGCCTCCAAATGAGACTATCCTACCCTATTTATACTACTAAGAAGAAAAAAAAATAAAATACTCCGGTCCCTCTTCTTGTGTTTCTTCTGTGAGAGAAGGCTTCACAAAATAGTACTTGTGCTTCTTTGCTGACTTTCCCCACCGTTGGATTAAATAAAAATGATCACAGCCCTCAATCTTGGTCTTAGCACCCACTAACTCACACGGATAGGTGAGGTGGCTGATGGGGAGGTATAAGGGGAAGGGTTTTGGTGTTGGGGAGAAGAGAAGTGGGTAAAATGATGAAAGTTTTGGGGAGAGGAGTGGATAGTGATGGTTGTTCCTCGTGATTGTGCTTTGGCTGCTTGTGTTCTTGGCGGGATAGGGAAGAAAACAAGATTAGGGATTTTGACTTGTGAATTGGGGGTTTGACTGGGAATGGCTTATCTGCGTATTGTTTTATTATTATTAGAAGTGGGCGGGTCGGGGGTTTTGATGGGCTGTGTTTTAGTTAGAGATAGATGGGGTTGGGCCAAAGGGTGGATGGGTTTGTGGGTTAAAGGTCCGGTTGGGGTTAGTTTAATTCTTTTGGATCCGGTTTGTTAGTTCTTTGTTTAGGATAGATACCAAGGACCAAAGTTGTACTTTATGAAACCTCAAGGACCATTCTTGTAAATCTTGAAACTGCAGGGACCTGAGTTGACATTTCACCAAAATATTCCAAGTGACCAAAAATGCCAAGCTTATTATTCCGAGGACCAAAAATTTATTTTTTTACTATTTTTTTTATTTTTTAAAAGCTTGAGGGACTAGACTTGCCATTTGCAAATTTTATTTGTTTTTAAATCGTTTTCAATCATTTTGCATATGGAATACACAAAAACACATCTCAAAGATATTTTTAACATTATTTGATCGTTTTAAAGTGTTTTTGGTTGTTTTGACTCGAAAATTGGACGAAAAGATATGTGTAAAACGACACATATCAGGATTCTTCCTTTTTAATTCTGATATAAGTACATATAGTACTTATATTGGTTGGATTATTGACTCAAGAGCTAGTCAACACATTACTTTTTGTGCTACTATACTTTTTGATGTAATGGATGTTTCTCATTTAAATCTTACTGTTGCACATCCCAATGGGACTGTTGCACAAGTTAAACAAATTGGAAGTTATAAATTTGGAAATAATCTTGTTTTAAAAGATGTGTTGGTAGTTCCAGGGTATCATGTGAGTTTGTTATCTGTTCATAAACTGTCTAAAGATAATAAAGTGATTGTGAGTTTTAATGAAAAGATTTGTAAAATTCAGGATTTAACTCAAAAGTTCCTGATGGGGACTGGTAGTGAGAGAGGAGGCCTTTATTTTCTTGATGAAGGTAAGAGGCATAATAATAGTAATATTAAAAGTTGTGTAATGTCAAATTGTATTTGGCATAACAGACTAGGACATCCCTCTGATCAAGTTTTAATTGTGTTGAAAGATAAAATCAAAGATCTTAAAGTTACTAATTCTGAACCTTGTGATGTCTGTCATAAAGCTAAACAAACAAGAGAACCATTTCCTTTAAGTAATCATAAAACTAAAAATATGGGTGATCTTGTTCATTTAGATGTTTGGGGGCCTTATAAGGTGACTAGTAGAGAAGGGTTTAAATACTTTCTTACTGTGGTTGATGATTACACTAGGTCTGTTTGGGTGTTTTTAATGAAGAACAAAAGTGAAGTCTTTGATCATATTGTAAGTTTTTTTAATCTGATTAAAAATCAATTTGAAAAAACTATCAAAGTGTTTAGAAGTGATAATGGAACGGAATTTGTAAACAAGAAGTTTGAAAAAACTATCAAACTACTTGTCCATATACACCCCAACAGAATGGTGTAGCAGAAAGAAAGCATAGGCATTTATTAAATACTGCTAGAGCCCTCATGTTTCAGGGGGGGTTGCCTTTGAACATGTGGACTGAGTCTATTCTAACTGCTACTTATCTTATTAACAGGCTGCCCACTGCTGTGTTATCTGGTAAAAGTCCTTATGAAATGGTGTATAATACTGAACCTAATCTTTTGATTCTAAGATGTTTTGGCTGCTTATGTTTTTCAACTATTTTGAATGAGTTTGACAAATTTGGTTCTAGATCAGATAAGTGTGTTTTTGTTGGTTATGCTTTTGATAAAAAAGGTTATAAGCTGTTTAATCTTGATCAAAAGAAATTTATCTTTTCTAGAGATGTGAAGTTTTATGAAACTGTTTTTCCTTTCAAAAATAGTTCTTTCACTAAAGAGTTTGTATTTGAAGAAAATGGTTTAAATGATTTAAATTTTTTTGATTGGAAAGATGAAAGCAGTCAAAGTAATCTTAGATCTTATGATCCCTATGATGATAAAGTAAGTAGTATAGATAGTAACATCAAGTCTATACCTAAAACCAGTACTTCTAAACCTAGTGTCAGCACTGTAGAGAGACCAATTAGTTTTGATGAGCCTTTGCAGCCTGAAACAACAGATACTGCTGATACAGCTGATGTAGATGTTGATTTGCCAGTTGAAACAGCAGATACTACTGATATAGTTGATGCAGACAACACTAGTGAGTCATCTAGTCGGAGGGACACACAGAGTGATAAGCATGCAACAGAAACTACTGTTTCTGAAGGTATGCCAAGTACTAGTGTTAATGATGATGAGTATGAATCTGAGGGTGAAGATTTAGATATGTTTGGTAAAATGTTTGAATCACCAGAACCAGCAGGGGCACAAACTGTTAGGAGAACTAGTAGAATGACTGCTTTACCAGCAAAATACAAAGATTTTGTACTTAATAAGAATCATAAGTATGGAATAGATAAAGTTGTTAAGTATTCCAACTTAAGTTTTGAAAATTTTATGTTTACTGCTAGTCTCAATAA
Source organism: Artemisia tridentata subsp. tridentata (assembly GCA_021014915.2). NCBI lineage: Eukaryota > Viridiplantae > Streptophyta > Magnoliopsida > Asterales > Asteraceae > Artemisia > Artemisia tridentata. The sequence continues at coordinate 350,033,930 of CP139502.1, read as the reverse complement.
AATACATGAACCAACTTCTTATCAAGAAGCTTCTAAGAATCCCAGATGGGTTGAGGCTATGAATCAAGAGGTTGAGGCCTTAAATAGAAATGGTACTTGGGTAATTGTTGAGTTACCTGCAGGTAGAACTGCTATTGGCTATAAATGGGTTTTTAAAATTAAATATAAAGCTAATGGTGAAGTAGAAAGATATAAGGCAAGACTTGTTGCCAAAGGGTATAATCAAAGAGAGGGAATAGATTATGAGGAGACTTTCTCTCCTGTTGTGAAAATTGTTACTATAAAATGTGTTTTAACTTTGGCTGTTAGTAATAATTGGCCTTTGTTTCAACTTGATGTTAATAATGCCTTCTTATATGGTGAATTAGAAGAAGATGTATATATGGAATTGCCAGAAGGTTTTTCTGACAAAAATGATAAAAAGAGTTTGTAAACTTGTAAAATCTTTATATGGTTTAAAACAAGCTCCTAGAAAATGGAATGAAAAACTTACTTCTGTGCTTAAAGATAATGGTTTTGTGCAAAGTCCTAATGATTTTTCTTTGTTTATCAAAGATAATAATGGTGTTTTATTGGTATTATTGGTTTATGTTGATGATATTATTATCACTGGAAATAATCTTGATGAGATAAACAAGTTTAAGGAATATTTGAGTTCAAAGTTTTTGATAAAAGATTTGGGTAAACTTAAATATTTTTTAGGTATTGAAGTTTTGGATATTGAAAAAGGTATTTGTCTTTCGCAAAGAAAATACTGTACTGAGCTTTTATCTGAGTATGGCATGCTTGGTTGCAAGCCTTGCAGTGCTCCAATTGAAACAAATCCAGATGATAAAAAAACTTGTTTCTAAATATGGTGATGATATACCTTTAACCAGTATAACACTTTATCAAAAATTAGTTGGCAAATTGATATACTTAACTTTAACAAGGCCAGACATTTCATATGCTGTGCATTGCTTAAGTCAAGTTATGCATAAGCCTATGAAATCTCATTTGAGACTTGCATTCAGAGTGTTGAGATATTTAAAAAAGGAACCTGGACTTGGTATTATTTTTAAAGAAAGTGATAATACAAGTCTAAAGGTATTTGTTGATTCTGATTGGGCAAAGTGTAAGGTAACCAGAAGATCTGTTACTGGTTATAGTGTGTTTCTGGGTAACAATTTGGTATCCTGGAAAAGTAAAAAACAAGCTGTGGTTGCCAGATCCTCTACTGAGGCTGAGTTCAGGGCAATGTGTAATGTTTGTTGTGAAGTTATGTGGATTGCCAAAGTTTTGGCTGATCTGCATGTAAGTGTGGATTTGCCTGTGGAAATGTTTTGTGATAACAAGTCTGCTATGCAGATTTCTGTTAATCCTGTGCTTCATGAAAGAAGCAAGCATTTTGAGATTGATCTTTATTTCTTAAGAGAAAAAGTGGCTGATGGGTTTATTAAGCCCATTAAAATTAAATCTGAGGATAATGTTGCAGATTTGTTTACCAAAGGACTAAGTATTGCTGACCATAACAAATTTTGCAAGTGTCTTGGTTTGTTGAATTTATTTCAGGATAACTCTGGTGAACAAGTTAAAGATGATGGGGGAGTCTCAGGAAGCTAAAGCTTATGGGGGAGTGTTGGAAGACTAAGCTTTAGCTAAACTACAAGGACCTGTTTGTCATTTCATCAAAGTTGTTTCTGCTGATTTAAGTTATAAGGGAGCTAAGTGATAATAATGAAGAGTTGAAGGGCTAAAGTATTTTTATTGAAGAGTTAGCTATAAAAGGAACAATACAGCCTATAGCTTCATAATTGGTTGTAATCTCTGTGTGTTTTCTATATCTCTTCTCTCTCGTTTCTGTGAAGAAGAGAAACCCTAGTTTGTGTAATCATCTTATATTTGTTTCTGTATTGTAAAACACTTACTGCTATTTCTTTAGCAATTGATATTAATAAAAGAGTGAGCCAAGGGGAGGTTGGCTGGGTTCATTCTAATCAGTTTGTTTAAATCTTGCTTTGGTTTATAAATTTCTACATGCGTTTATCTTGGTTTGGCCAGTGATTCTTTTGAGGCCTTTTGCAACTCTTTGCTATTTTAGTAGTTTGAAAACGAATTTCTTTTGTTTTGTTTTTTTACAGGTGTTTATGTTTAAGAAGACAAGGGTAATATAGTCATTTCAAGTATTATTTAATTATTTATACAACTTTTTGTTGATATCGGAACAATACTTGTTAGTTTCGTTGGCTTAAATGTTAATAAAAAAGTAGGTGTTTCATCTCGGTAAATTGGAGAAAGTACGTTGTTATTTTATGGTCTTTACCCAAAAGAAAATTAAAGTGTAATATATATATATCTATACTACATATAATGTAGGGATGAATCTCTCTCCTCTTAGTCTTAAAATTAAGACTTACAAGCTATAATGCTTATTGTACAATACACAAAACATTATTAATGATCTTTCTCATCAATCTTAATTGTAAGACTTACAAGTCTTAAAGCTTAAAGTACAAAATACAAAGCACTATTAATTTGGTCAAGATATTTAATGTAGTCAATTAATTAACTGGTCAATAAATACAATTAATGTAGTTATTAAAACACCCCTTACATAAGAAATACAAATTATTAAGCATATTGTACAATCAACTTAAGCACAATTCTTGCATTAAATGTTACTAATACAAATAATAAGTCACATTATACAAATATTCAAGCACGAACGGGCAACGGGCCAAATGGGCTCGAGCCTGAACGGGCACGGGCCAAACGTGTTAGAGCCTGAACGGTCACGGGCCAAACGGGCATGGGCTAAACGGGCTCATGTTATACGAATGACTTTAAAAAAGACGCAAAAAGACGACATATATTCCTTAGTTAATATCCGTAAATTTATTATCAAAAAGAACATAATAAACTAAAATACATAATTCACCGGAAAATATTATTTCAGGGTACCCGCCGCCGCACCGCGCGGGTACCCTGCTAGTTTATTTAT